>CALSBZ010041227.1:0-10256 GCA_943591055.1 Gobionotothen gibberifrons
ACTCTGTTTACTCTATTGAAAGCAGAGGCAACATTGATAGGGTTTCGTCTGCAAGGTGATGGAGTCCAGGGTCTCAGCCTGAGGCCTTGACACGGAGGACCTTCTTTTCCACATTTTATTACAGCAATTACAGCAAAGAATCTTCAAATAGTTTGTTCAAACAATGTCCCCCTTCACTCTGTTGCACATACTCTAATTTGAAAGAACTTAAACTACA
The DNA here is from genome assembly GCA_943591055.1 of Gobionotothen gibberifrons. Taxonomy (NCBI): domain Eukaryota; kingdom Metazoa; phylum Chordata; class Actinopteri; order Perciformes; family Nototheniidae; genus Gobionotothen; species Gobionotothen gibberifrons. The sequence goes on from CALSBZ010041227.1 coordinate 218, forward strand.
ACTAATGTGGAGATTTGTGCTGTACCATAGAAGAATGCTCAATTTCATTTATAATTTATTATACAGCAAGAAACATCATGCCGTTTTTATTCAGAGAGAAACTAAAATGTTAGTACATTAGATCAACTTAAGACATCGTCACTTTTTAAATTTGACTAGCACTGAATCAATCAATCAATCAATCAATCAATCAATCAATCAATCAATGTTTATTTATATAGCCCAATATCACAAATGTTACATTTGTCTCAGTGGACTTCACAGTTTGTACAGAATATCAGTATGACAATACGACACCCTCTGTCCTCAGACCCTCTGTCCTCAGACCCTCTGTCCTCAGACCCTCTGTCCTTAGACCCTCTGTCCTTAGACCCTCTGTCCTCAGACCCTCTGTCCTTAGACCCTCTGTCCTTAGACCCTCACATCGTACAAGGAAACACTTCCAGAGAAACCCCACAGTTTAAAGGGGGACATGGGAGAACCCTCAGGGAGAGCAACAGAGGAGGGATCCCTCTCCCAGGACGGACAGACGTGCAATAGATGCCGTGTGTAAATCAAAGATATAATACATTTTACAGCGTAGGTAGACCAAATGTTTGGAAAGACCAAATGTTTGGAAATGCATGTGTCTATAATAAGAAGATGAATCCACGAGGATGAATTATTCCTAAAAGAACCCTTCTCTCTTAACCTTGGTTCCATCTTTGAAAAGCGGTATACAAATCCAATGTATTGTTATTATGATTAAAGTTGGGCCACTGTAGCAGCCGCCCAGAGAACAGAAGCCTCCCAGAGAACAGAAGCCTCCCAGAGAACAGAAGCCTCCCAGAGAACAGAAGCCTCCCAGAGACGCTGAGACTGAGGGAGCCACGACTCAGACAGGAGGAGAACTCCTGATACCGGGCCCAAGATCCAATCTCAATGATTTCATTCAACTGATCTCATCCCCAAATGAAAGTCATCATATTGGATATTAGGTCAAATCAAGTCCACAGAGCGACAGACAGGTTGCTAAGCAGCGGGACACATTATGGCCTGCTCATGTTTGCTAGCATGTCAGGAGGAATGATCTACACATTGTCATCAATGATGCTGATAGATGACAAAATATGGACCATGCAGAAAATACTACTTTTAGCCATCTACTTGTATTTGTAAGTAAACAACATGATGTGACCACTTTGTTTACTTTTAAAATCACATTACCAACAATGAATTGTAAATAAATTCAGTTTTACAAAGATTTGTTTGATGTTCCTGATCTACTTGCAGCAGAATGTGCTCCTTTTTCCTTTCCTTCTTTTCATTTGAAATACTGTATTTAAGATTTCACACAAATATGAGAGCATTTCACTTTAAAAATCACATTCAGAATAACACATCATATGGAAACATGTTTTTTTGAATGACCAATATGAAAGATATAGTCAATCTTGTTTGTGATTGGTTGATCCTGCTCTGAGCATCCTTGTTAATGTGAGGAGTAGGAGTTAGAGGCTTGGTAAATAGATCTGACCCCCCCTTTAGCTTCCGAGACCATTCTTAAATGGACCTCCAGAGGTCAGAATAATGCAGGCTCTGATCACAATGGAACATATTGTCCGTCATAACTTTTCTCCTGTTCTGTAGTGTTCTCTTGAAAAAGCCCCACAGGAGTTCCCAGTGACTTTATATGTTCATCTCATTTGAAATGCCTACCTGCCTTCAGTCTGACTTCAGTTCTTTGGATGAATTATGTTATGTTTGTTTTTTACGAACTCCACTTTAAACTGCTTTGGTTGAGTCCACAGGTATTTGTAGTGGATGAATCAAAGTGTTACATGTCCTGTGAGATCCGACTGGAGGAGGTTCTACAGGTCTGTTAGGAGGTGGAGTGATTTCTAACTCCCACTTTCCCAATTTGCTGACACAGCGGGGATGGAACCAGTGCCCTATACTGATCCGAAGATCAGTGCACTAGCCCACTGAGCCCCCCTCTTGGGAGTAGCGTCTGTCCTTTACATTTCAAAATATACAATTATATTTCAAGAATACAATCAAGTGATTCTTATTTACTAAACACAAAGACACTGTTCTACTTCAATGTTGACATCATGCAGGATCTTGACGTATCCGTCTTGTTTCTATTCACAGGGCAGAGCAAACATGTGGGTCATATGAAACAGGAAGAGCTTTTGAGTAGCCTCCAATATGTTCAGTTGAGACATACTGCAGTCTGACCCTCATTCAAACCGTTTGCTCCTTAAAAAAGGCCATGGGGCGAGGCACATGTGTTCCACTTGCCCTGTAACCACATACAGTTCACTTTGGTGTACAATGTTACACTTCCAATGAATAAAAGATTAAATTCATGCAAAGTCAAATCTTTGTATTAGAAAACCATGCCCTCTTGGTTTTTGTACTACCAACATCAACGTTTACCTATCACATATTTATGAGCACATCTCATCCCTGTGCCGCTGTAATCAAATCTAACTTTCAAGCTGACAGCACTTTCCAGTGGAGAAAAGGATTCCCTGTCTATATGTGGAAGTGTCATGTCACTTCTATCCAGATACTGACGTGGCCGCAACTAACATTTATTTACATTATTTATGAATCCCCATAAAGTATGATTTACAGTCATAATGTGTTTCACACGGCACCTGGAAGTATGTTAGCGATAGCGTTTGAATGTGCTTCTGCTGCTGATCTACATACAGCTGAGCATGATGGGGGGCTCTTGTGCAGCATTAGTCCCTCCTTCACCTCACACACCGTCCCTCTGGGCTAACCTTCAAATAGACCCAGTCTCTGGTATTTGCCTGCAAGCACAACGAGAAGGACAAGCTCCTGCAGGTTGCTAATCAAACTCATCCCAACTTCAAATGCAAATGTTCAATCCAAAGCAGGGACGACCTTCTATATTTATACATAAAGAACTGGTTGTATCTGGACTTAAACCCTTTAGTTACATTTAGAAATGTAATATTCTATGACTTCATTAATACTTATTTCCCTCATTCAACTTGAACTGTATGTCTTCTTCACTGTAACTTCTTAACGTTCCCTTCTGTAAAGAGGGTTGATCCTCACAATAAAAAAGGTACACTTCAATTGAATGATCATAATAAGAAATACAAACGCAATCAATTACCTTTTCTCTACAAATAGCACAATTCTTATATAATCAATCAATACATACATTATTACAAGACATAGGATATTCCTCTCCCCCTTAGGACACACAACAAACAGAACATTCCACAGTCACACACACACACACACACAGCGGCCCTGCCCTCCACATTCCTCACAAGGAGCCCCATCCCCCCTACGACCTGCCTCAAATAGGAAACGTCCCCAATGTTTCCCACCCACACCGTGACTTCTTCAAGCCTGCACACTCAAAGTATGCTCCAAAGCCGACTGGACGAGAGAAAAAAGAGCACTATAGGCGCGCGCGCGCGCGCGCGCACACACACACACACACACACACACACACACACACACACACAGTAGCGTTAACCTATGCTCAACGTCCCTAGATCAAGTTGCGTCCTTTATCCCTAAAAAAAGCCACATGTTCCAATAAAAAGCTTGATTGCATTAAAACAGCTGCAACCAACATGAACTCAATCATATCGCATGTGTTGTTTTTGTGGCTAATTTATATTTTAGAAGGCCTGAAATGTATGTCGTTATAAATAATTAGCAGTAAAACTATAGAAAAAAATACATTTTTTTACTGTCTTAAATCAAAATACAACAAATGTCATTCTTTTTAGAACTGTTTTTTTATTTTTTTTATCCCTTTCCAATTCTCAAAATGACAACTATTTAAATGCAACTTTAGTCTTATTTACATGTAACTTATATAAAACTTATGTCATCACAATGTATGTTAAATAAAGAAATAACTTTTGGAAATAACTAAATGGTATTAAGTTGTAGCTGTCTTTAATCCCTGATCATAATGGGTGTGGGATCATAATCAAATGAAAGAATGTAAAAAGCCTCGTGTCCAGCAGGAGAAGGTAAACGTAAACAGCATGTAAATGATGTTACAATGTGGGCCAGCATGGAGCACTAAGAGAATGTGTGAAAGGAGGGAGAGTTGACCTGAAAGCCTGTTACTCCATCTGACACGTGGTCTGCAATGCAAACCAAGACAGCCTCTGGAGTTCTGTGAACAAAATGTTCTTTTTTTAGGAGGCGTGGTCCAGGAGGCCTGTATCTCCCAGGGTGAAATGCAGCCCAATAATGCAGCTTGTTTGAATAGAAAAGCCACACTCTTCCTGTCATAGGGACTTCTGGGATCCGGCAATGGTTCCCAAACTGCGGACTGGGGACCTCCAGCGGCCCTAAAGGGGGTTTCCCAGAATAAAGTACTTCTTTGATTTGACTCTTTGAAATAGGTAACTTCAATGATTTGATTCGAGCTTTCACTGAGTTTAATAATTAAGATGTATGAGAAACTTCAACAACAATACAAACTGCTTTATCGATTTTTTGGGGATATTTAAAAATAAATAACTTTAAGAAGTTATCTGACAACAGCCTTTCAATAAAAGCCCCATGGATGTCAAGGTCTACGTCCAATTTGACTAATCATGATATTATAGAAACAACTGATATACAGAACCAATCAGAACCAGATGAAAGGAATTACATGTGCAAAACAGATTCACTGTAGCATGCCAAATATTGATTAGAAAGACTTCATAAAATATATTGTGTCAACGGTTGTATGCTTCCCCTTAGTAATTCATTTCTAAAAAGGTATCATTTAATTTGAACTGACAATTGGAATTGGATAAAATCACTTTTTCCACAAATATTACCATGAATGAAAACCAGAAAAGAGCAGCTGTGGAGAACATGGCTCCACCGCATTCTACAATTGTGGCCTTCGTCTTATGATTGGAGCTGGAGATATGTGTGAGGGTGAATCTGGATGAAGGTGTGGGGGTGGGGAGGGACCTACAGAGGAGCCTCCATGGTTTCTGTCGTCTGTTTTTCTCCGTTCAGCAGCCCCCCCCCTGGCAGAGCAGGCAAAGGCCGGATGCTATGACAATACTATTGCACTGCTTTAGGATGGTACAGTAGTGCAACATCGTCAAAGCAGCTGACCTCTGCAAGCTGACACACACACACACACACACACACACTTAAAGTCCACAGCGCTTATATGGCAGCCATGCCACGCTCAAGATACACACGACGTGGACATTAAACAATCAATACAGCCATCGTCACTCAGTCTCCGCATTGTGAGAGTTACTATACGGTGATTTTAGGGCTATCACAATATCAATTCCATATTTCTGACAGATATGAATAAGATCTGTAAGTGTAAGAAAAGGAAGGCGGGGCGGGGCGTGGTGTAAGGAAGAGGGGGTGTCAGCCAATGCCCTTTTAATATTGCACTGCTCATCTGATTTCACAGTAGTACAACAGAAAAAAGGCTTTGGACAACACAGCTGCTCTTAAAATCCGATCATTTCCTATCCCCCCCAGCATGCAGGATGCAGCGTTCCACCGTGCTGCAGACAGGGCCTGTGGGCCCCCACCAAGCCACTATTAACATGTTATATGCAAACCAGCAGCCGTGAAACAACCCAATAGGCTTATTAGGTTTACAACACAATGTCGCCTTTATGGCGTAAATGCATACATAGAAAAGCATATAATAAATGCAAATTGGAAAGGAACTGTGAAGAAACGCAACCCTTGGAGAAAATAAAACTATCATGTGTGTTGATTTTGTGGCGTTAAAGTCACTCCCGTCTGTAGGTCTGTCGCCTTTCCTGCACTCTGTTCCGGTCAGCACGAGGCTGTAAAACCGGGAGGAGACATTTACTGAAATCAACCCGAAGCTGTGTGTGCGCGCGGCCTGCAGATAGGCAGGGAACACACGCCTCTGGAGGAAGCGAGGGTGGAGGAAACATATATAGGGCAAAGAGCACATTCCGCGATACAATACCAGAAACCCTCATTTAATACCTACTATTCCTGTCCCTTAGCCAAAGGGGCAATTTGAAACCCTCCTCGTTTAGAAACCCAAGAGGGGGGGCTTATGAGGGTCTTTGTTGTTCCAGTGTTCAGATAATTTTGCACATTATTTCTGCCAAAACCGATACAACACATGCACGCGGATCAAAATGCTAAAAACAAGGAGGTTTAAACTCCATCACATTTAACCGAACAAAAGCCACAAGACCACCAGCTCACTGAGACCGTATTCCAGCTTAGCCTACTTATTTTAAACACACGCGTTTAGCCTTCAATAAATAGATACATTTGTGAGAAGTATGCAGTCTTCTTTCCAATCATCAGGCTACACATTTGTTAAACAAAGAAAGTTATGTTCCGTATTTTCAAGCACAAGAGTTTTTGAACAGGCTGCAGCTATAGCACACATTCCTCCAGTCAACCACAGACAGGCCCGACTCCATGAAGCCGTTTCATATGGAAGGCTTACTTCACATAGGCTACAATCACATCTTTTACTCACTAAATATAACACGGTTTCACCGAAGTTTGAAGTGATTTAACTCTCTATGTCTTTTTAATAGGTTACGCAAAAATACAAATAAAAACACAGCTCGAAAATCCACAACTCCGTTTGGCAAGATAGATTACAAAGTGCTCTTGGGAGTTTTCCTGAGGTAAATTAGCTACTAATTAGCTACGTTATTATAATACAGTGTAACTAATGACCAATTTGTCGTTTGGCCGGGACCAACTGGAAGCCTGACAGACCCGTCATGGGTTCCCTGGACCCCCCTCTGAAGATTAGTTTATGTGTAGTAGCCTGTTTACTTTTGATATCTCTTTTTGCAGCCAGGAAGAATCACTCACCTGTCAATCACTCCCTGTATCACGCGTGCCACACACACACACACACACACACACACACACACACACACACACACACACACACACACACACACACACACACACACACACACACACACACTCTCTCTAGCTGCAATAGGCTACAGTTTTAAGCTACGAGGGCTCCTGTACCCTCTTCGCGGGCAGTCAGACCCTTCGATATCCATGTCTGCCCACGAGCGTCCCGACGCCTCAGCGCACAGCAGCGCGCGGTCCTCCCGCCGTCAGATGTTCTGCTGAGCGGTACCTGGCGGAGGCAGGGCCGGTCCGTGCGGCTCCACACTCAGAACAAATACAACGACCCAGTTGCCCACTTTAGCGAGGGAAAAAACGTCCTGGCTTTTACCGTCTATCTCCCACACATGCGTCCGTTTCCACCGCTGTAACTATTCGCGAGGCGTAACGGCTTCTCGCTTAAAAAGCGGTATTTCGTCCATTGGCAACCTCACGGCCTCCCAGCTCCGGACTCCATCTTTGACTAGTTGACATTCAGCTCTTCCAGAGACAAATTCCTCATTTGCATGACAGCCTGCCATTGGTCAGTTTCTGCGCTTATCTCAGCCCTGGTTGGTGTAAAATGTATCTCATCACCTTCAGGATTGGTCACATACAAAGGGGACGTCATTGTATGGTTTAATTTTGACAATGAACGCATTTTTTCTTCCATTCACAAGTTTCTCATTATCCGCCCTCGGGTTGATATATTATGATGTTTTCTTTATTTACATTTTTTTAGGTGGGGGCGCTCAACAGAGCCATTCAATTGCTATACTAGTCTTTGCAGTGAAAATGGCAACTGATGATTAACTGTTTTTTTATCATGTCCGATCCGGCGACCACCCTGATACAAATCAGCACACGTGGAAACCCCCACATGCTGTTTTCCGTAGACTAAGTACATCTGTGTGCATAGGCAGGCATGAGTATTATTTTGTATCAAAGTTAGCCTTCTTCATGGATGACATCATTTGAAAAAAGCAGGGAACAGAGTAACCAACAATAAGCCTGCAGGAACCAGTTCACATGTTTCTCAGAAGCTGCAGGTGCATCAGGAAGTTTCTCTGAAAGAGAAGGGGGTGCACAGGTCACATAGTCAGGGTGGTGTAGTGTCGCTCGGGGGGGGAGAGCTTGAAGGCGACGGGCTCTCTGGAGGTGCTCCGGCCGACGCCTGGAGGAGGAGGAGGAGGAGGAGGAGGAGGAGGCAGCAGCCTGTGACATCTGGCATTCCTGCCCAATGGAGCTGAACTGAGTGCATTATCCGACGGAACACCGCCATCAGCAGCCGGTCTGTCCTCCTGTCCTCCTGTCCTCCTCACCCCTCCTGTCCTCCTCACCCCTCGTGTCCCCCTCACCCCTCCTGTCCTCTTCACCCCTCCTATCCTCCTCACCCCTCCTCAGTCCTCACCCCTCCTATCCTCCTCAGCCCTCCTCAGTCCTCACCCCTCCTGTCCTCCTCACCCCTCCTGTCCTCCTCACCCCTCCGGAACGGGACCAAGGCTGTGAAGCTGCTTGTTGTCTGTCAGTTAGACACCATATGTCCAAAGATAGTTTCTCAAAGGTATATATATAAATCTGTGTTAACTAGTTGCAGGGATTTATATCTTCCAGTTTTAGCAAGTCGATACTATCTTATTTTGACACTCATGTCCAATGGAGCCAACTATGTGAACACAGCCTTTTCCTCTTTCATACCAACAAAGCTGCTGGATTTGTGTGGGGGAGAAGGACTCCACTTCCTGCCCCCTCTTCCCCTTCATAGTGCGGTACATGGTGTTGTCATGAAGCCAAACCCAACTGCACAATTTGTAAAAAAAATATTGAACAAGGAGAAGCTACTTATAGGTTTACATTTTTTAAGAATACCTCTCACTGACTATTATTTATTATTTATAATACTACTGAAGCTACGCACCCCCCACTTGTTTTACTTTGCCCCCGAGTTTAGAGAAGAAACCTGTCTGACATGACGTAGGTTAGATGCTATGTAAGGAATGCGTGTTCACATTTGCCTCTGCATATGTAGTGCTGCGCGCACACGTAGAGTAGCGGTGCCGCGCAGTGTGCGGGGCGCAGGAAGCTCTGCCCATATTTAGCAGTGCCGGCTGGCTGATCAGGGCGACATTCTGTCCATCTGAGCTCTGCACTCCGGGGATGTTGGTCAAAGCAAACTGTTAGTAAAATATGAAATTATCTCTGAAGAATATACAGAAACTAACCTGAGAACATTTTTTGACACACTAAAAAACAAGTTTCCACAACTCTTGGGTGGTATGTGCTGGTGTTTTAAATACACCGTAAATGTGTGCCCAATGTCATACTACTGACTGGCACTTTGATGTGTGTTAGCAGGACAATTACAACATGAATTATATGATATTGGCAGCCAACAGGATAATTATTTAAAATGTAAAGTGTGTTCAATGTATGCATTGATCCATTAAATTAGTGAAAGACTTGGATGGCGATCAGAATCAGAATACCTTTATTCGTCCCACAGAGGGGAAATGTACATGTATGATGTAATTACTTTAATGACAGCTCATAAAACAAACGAAATAACAATGCATATTTTCTTGAGAAGTATGACAGCTTTTAGGGGAGTTCGCTTGCCTTTTGGGTTTCAACGAATCAACTGCTCGGTTGGATTTTTTTCTTTCTTAAACTTATCCTTTAATAGTTCATTCTTAGACACTTTTTCTGCCTTTCATTAAATGAAGTTAATTAGCTCTGCACAAAGCTAATACAGAATAGTGTTTTTAAACTTTTTACCATACAGATGCACAGAAAGACACACACTGGCTTATGAATGGCCAGGGCCCAAACCTGTTTGTCAGTGCAGGCTGCACTGGCTTCATCTTTACTAAACATTGTGCAACAGATTGGAAAAACACAAGTCAACATGGGTAAAAGCATTATAACTGCTCCCTGTTTACACACTGCACAACATGGCTCTGTGTTCACCAGCCACAATTTATTACATGTTTGTCAAAACATTTATAAGGGACTTATTATGCAGAATATGATCAATACTCAACTATGGGTTAGGGGATCAGATTGTTCAGGAATAGTTTAAATAAGTTTGCTTAACTCCAGGAGTCTACCTGCATATGACCCCACAGAAATAAGTTCTGAAAAAATCATTATGATGTTCAGTGAGTCT
>CALSBZ010041231.1:6852-18593 GCA_943591055.1 Gobionotothen gibberifrons
GGTATGGTGCTTGAATAAGTGATCAACTCAGTGATTTATTCATGCTAAAGTTGAAAGGCATTTTGAAGATAGACATACATTTATTAAATCGTAATAAATAAGTCATATGTTAAGCCATACGCATCTTTATAGGAGTATGACCTCCTTCTAACCCCATATATTCTCCTGCATTCTCCGGTGAATCTTTCATGCGGATCCACGGGAACGTTTGATTCGTTAACCCATGGGGCCTCGTTAGGGGAACGTTGTTGTTTTGATTGAGCATAGTCTACATTTTGACATCCGTCTTCATTTACTGTAACAACTTTATTTCGTGGGGGTTGTGAGGCATTTTGAGATCATACTGTTCAACACAGTGTCTTATTTCCATATCCAGGCAGTTGCTGTGTTCGTCAAAGACTTGAGGAAGTTGTGCTAAGAATAGGATTTAGAGAGGGTACAGTATATCTTCCTTTGACTTCTATTAAGGGACTATGACATTTTGTAAACACCTAATAATGAGGTCAAATAAAACATTCTTGTTATTCCTAGAGCAAGGGTGTCAAACTCAAGGCCCGGGGGCCAAATCCGGCCCGCAGCTTCATTTTATGTGGCCCGCAAGAGCTTTCAAAGAATATAATACGTGTATTATACGGTTACATACTACTTTACAGTATATCTATATATATTCATTTTAATTAATTTCTTTTTTTATAGTTATTTATCATTTTTTATCTTTGATTTATCCTTAATTTTATTAATCTGTGTGAATCTGTGCTGTCCTGTTTTTCAATCTTACCCTGTTGCTGTTAAACTACTGAATTTCCCCACGGGGATTAATAAAGCTCCAGTTTATCATATTTTACAGAAGCACGTCGTCCATAAACTACATGTCCCACAATGCATCTCATTGAGTGCCATGCGCACTGAAGAGACTTGCAATGATTTGCCCTAGACTTCTGCTTTCAGTTAATTATGAAGTTATTACCCTATCCGATAATAATCCAATGCAGAGGCAATATTGTAATATAATACATTATTTTATATATATTATGTATTGATATATGTATATTTATATAGTTACAACGGCCCTTTGAGTGCAACCATAATGCTAATGTGGCCCACGATGAAATTGAGTTTGACACCCCTGTCCTAGAGGAATGATTTGCATGCATTCTGTCTAAGTTATCAGCAAATGTTTGATAGCCCCAGTTGAGATTGGTTAGTAACCCAACTGACATTATAGAAGCATACATTGCATATTGACATCTTTTAAATTGTCTATTGTTTGTACTTGTACTAATAATAATATCAATTTATATAGCGCCTTTCACGAAACCCAAGGACGCTTGTGCACTTCTACACACTGTGCTGTGTTTGTATATTTGACTGTACAGCACTTCTGTCTGGAGGTTTTAAAGCTGTATTGTATAAAATGTGGTTTGTTTTTTAAGTTCTCTCTCTCTCTCTCTCTCTCTCTCTCTCGACAAAGAAGGAGACAGGGATTGTACTGATGAGGAGCCGGCGGACAAAGACCAGAGGCAGAGACAGTGAAAGCATCACCAATGATCCATATCCACATCACTGCAGGTCTAAACCGTAGCCGAGCTGATGGCAGGCTCGACCAATCAGAGCACGTTTATAGGGGAGTCGGTATCCCATGGCTACAATCTCCCAGACCCCTCTGGGGCGTACAGAGGATGGTAAACAAAATGGATAGGATGCACAAGGGCTCAAAATGCAGAGTGAAGCGACATAATTGCCACTGAATGAAGTTGCTTAAGTCAGTCGCTTCAGTCAGTACTGAAGTATGTGTTCCATCCAAGTTAATAAGATAACGAAACAAACCATTACAGCGAGATGCTGTAGTCAACAAAAGTTACCAAAACCAGATCAACCTCTTTGTCCATCGCACAACAGGTGGACTAAATACCTTGAAGCCCAACTATTTGACGATTGCAGGAAGTGACTATAACACTTGTGTGTAATAACAGTATTAATAAAAGTAATAATAATCCTTGGCTCTGCTGACACATACGAAAAATGCCAAATAATCCCCGTAAATGGGAGAATGATCTGGGATATATTGAAGATGATTGGCAAGCATCTATAAACTTAATAAGAACCACATGTATATGTAACAGACTGAGGGAAACCCAGTAAATTCCTCACAGGCTGCATATTACTCCTTTCACCTAACAAAATACACCGTTCCATTTCCCCTTTATGTGTTGAGAGCCATTGTAACCGGGGGAAATACTTCCAATGCTTTGGAGTATGTAAATTCATATTCTGGCCATTTATATACGGCGAAAAAAGTGTGATATTTAAAAAGATAGGAAGAAGGTGTTGTGGATTGTTCTGTGTCTTGCGTTAACATTTGTCAAATTCAATAAAGAGTATTAAAAAAAGAGATAATCAACAATGGCTAAATAAGCATTTCGGCTCCTTCACACACACAGGGGCCGTTTCTCAATGTCGAGGATACTGGCTTCCAAGCCAATATTTCAAGGATGCTACGTCATCGAGTGCCGCCGAAGTGCTGTTCCAATGTCCAGCATACTTGGAATTCCACCGAGGCCGCGTCCTTGGTTTGGGGGAAATTTCGAGGCTGCACATGGGTAGACTTCGCATCCTTAAAATCCCCACAATGCAACGGACCAATTTCAAAAACCCTTGCGGAGAATGGCTGAACCGACGCAGCACACATTTAAATGTAAGTATGTAGTGGCGTAGAACATGTGTTGGTAAATACTTTGTTACATTTGTTATCACCAACAATGTGTTCCGTGAAAGTAAAGTTCATAATTAGATAGACATCGTGAGGTATTTATTTTCGGTATAGTTTATGTTGAAACCGTTACAGAGAGTGGCACACTTGTTAGCCTGTTCCATTCTTCTTGTTTTCCGAAGCCGTGGCTTGGAAGCATACTTGCTTCGTTTCTGAAGGAAGTGACTTGGAAGTACGCGACAGCATACATACTGTGGGTGTTTCTCAATCCTCGCGATTGAGAAGCACCCACAGTATTTACCAAATGTTCCTGCATACCTGCAAAATACCACAGAAGAAGTCAATGGCACACCTTTTTTTCCACTAGGCATTACATCATGCCATCCTCTCTAATGGCGCCCTGGATGTCTAGACTGAGAAACAGAGAGGATGTCTGGCAACAAGTACAGAGGGCATCAGGAGTGACTTAACAAAGTGGGTCTGCAGGATGACGAGGGGTGAGGAAGAGTAATTGGTATGAGCTAAGGTCAACTCGGGGAACAAAAGACTCGTAATTGTCAGAGCTGACAGGAGAGTAAGAAGGGGCTAGAATGAGGTCATGCAGGTGAGCAGGATTAAGGTAGGGGGGGGAATTACAACTATCTGACAGAAGAGTGAAAAGGATAAATGGGATTTTGGACGGGGAAAAAGGTGACACATTCAAAACGTACTGGCGAATGAAAAGTCGACACATTTCAAATGGCTGAGAGGAGGAGGACGTAAGGTGTGCAAAGTTCTGTCTATTTGAATTAGCCTCTCATATTCAGTGGGAAAGAAACGTTATGCATTATTCTACCAACCAGGGATGAAAGGATGTTGAAGTATTGACATCAAAATATACTTAATACTAAAAGTAAAAGTACTCGTCCACAAGTGTAATGGCCCTTTTTTTATCATATATATTTGAGTACTGCTTTTATTACATTATTTAAGGTGACACAAAATGGAGGAGGATGACAGTTGTACGAGGCACTGGGTGTTTCTCAATGTCGAGGACGCTTCCTTGGTAGGACATGTCTTCCTAGGCAAGAATCCTTCCTGGCATTCTGGGAAACGAAGAGTGGAACAGGCGCGCAAGTGTGCAGGTGTGCGTCACATGAGAGGCCCCGCCTTAAATGTTCCGCCACAGATTTGGGGAAATTGGTCTGTGCGCAAAGCATTGTGGGGATTTTAAGACCGCGGAGGATACACATGTGCAGCCTTCCAAGGAGCCTGGACATTGGAACAGTCTTTCGGCGGGATACACCGACGTAGCATCCTTGAAATGGTGGCTCTGGAGCATCCTTCCTTGACATTGAGAAACACCCTCTGTTTCTTCTGGAATTAGCCTTTACAGAAACAAGTTCTCATATACGTATCTCATATTCAGTGGGATGAAAGGATAATAGTTTCATTAAAATGTAAGGATATTTGGGTCACTCATTTGTTTCTTCTAGACAGTGTTGGAAGAAGTACTGAGATGTTTTACTCGAGTCAAAAAAGAATAGCAATACCAAATTGTAAAAATACTCTGTTACAAGTAAAAGTCCTGCATCCAAAGTTACTTAAGTATTGACATAAAAATATACCGTACTTTCCGGACTATAAGCCGCTACTTCTTTCCCACGCTTTGAACATCGCGGCTTACACTACAGCTTCAAAAAAAGCTTGGAGCTGGGCGTGTCTGAAGCTTGAGCCCCGCAACCAACAACCAATCACATGAATGTCCCGCCCCGTTTACGTAGTGTTAACATAGCTAGCAAGCTATGCTTGGATATACTGGATATAAAATCCCCAAACAGGCGAAAGCCTACCAGTTTCACCCACTGTCTCTGCCACCTCCCCCCATGCCTGGTTCCTCCGGTTGTATCCCGGTAAGTTAATAGGGACTGGTCATACAAAACCGGGTGATTTGCTACGGCGATAATTAGTTTATCCTCCATCTGTTTTTGAAATATAGAAATGAACGGCGGGATATCTCTCCCAGCTTAGACGCGGTTTGATTGGCTAGGATTTGAGCTGTCAGATTTTCAGAAACAGGATTTGATTGGCTGGCGCTGGCCACGCTACCCACAATTGGTGACCGACCAGTGGGTGCGGCTTATATTCAGGTGTGCTTAATAGTCTGGAATTTACGGTACTTAAAGTACTAAAAGTAAAAGTATACTCGTCTACAAGTGTAATGCACCTTTTTTTAATCATATATATTTGATATGTTTATTGCATTATGTTGGGGAAAAGGTGACACAAAATGGAGGAGGAGGAGGACAGGTGGAATTAGCTTTACAGAAACATATATCCTTAAATATTTAATGGACAAAATGATTTTGCATATTATCCTACAAACACTGATGAAAGGAGTTTTATTAAGATGTAATGATATTAGTTGTATGGGTCATGACCGGAAGAACAAGATGGCGGATAGAAGCAGTTGAAATGGGTTTTCTCTGCGTTTTAAGTTGTTAGATTTCAGTCCTGGTTGGCTTTACAACACATTTCTGATGTTTGATCACGTTGAGCACTACCTTCAGAGACACACTGCGTCTCTTGTTCCCGCTTCACAATAAAAGCCCCTCTTTATTGTGCCAGTTGAATGCTTTTTATGTGAAGCAAAGGGACCAAAACTATAACACTTTATTGCATGAATTGCTTCCTATGAGTCTCTTGTGCATGTAAGGGCGTTTAATTACAGCGTTGGAATGGTGGACTCTGAGGTAATTATAGAAAATAACCTTGAATGGTTATTGTTAACAACAACAAAGGTAAATATCAGGAACATCTTGAAGATCATAACCATTATGCGTAGTCTGTAAAGCATTTGATGCTCTCTAACCAACAGGTTTTGATGGAACCTTTTGAAATGTCACGAAAAATAATGTGTGCTTTCATGAAAATCTTTGCCAAAATGCATTAAAGAAATTCTAAATGGCCTTTTCTTGTACAAAAACCAATGGGGGACACTTTCATTTCGTTTGGCATCTAAATGACAACATGCATCAGAAATATTTTAAACACTATGTGCATAACTTTGTATATAATAGTGTTCTACGTAGCGTCCACACGGCGGCGTGCGTTTAAGCTTGTAGGTGGGCGTGTCTGAAGCTCGACCAACAACCAATCACATGAATCTCCCGCCCCGGACACACAAGCAGGCGGTTTGATTGGCTAGAGCTTGTACTGGCATATGATTCGATTGGCTGACGCTTCCGTCGAAGCTTCAAAAGTTGAACATTGCTCAACTTTTGAAGCGAGCAACGCGATCAAAGTGAAGCGACCCACAATGCAGTTCGGCAAAGCGTGACGTCACACCATTCAAAGTGAATGTGCAGAAGCGTTTGAAGCTTCCGTGTGGACGATTCTGATTATGCTACAAAAACAACAACTTCCTCCTCAACTTTTTGTAGAATAAGAAAAAAGTAGCAGAAGAAGAAAAAGTTTGAAGGGTTAGGGTGAAGAGAGTAAAAGGCTGTGCACCTGGGTAGGGGGGCATGACAGGTTATAACACTGCAGTTGCATTTGGAGGGAAAGATTTCCTACTGGAGACAATGTGAGCGCTGTGGTGGGCGGTAAGTGGGTTAAGAGGTGAAAGACAGGGAGGAAATGAAGGTTAGAGGGAGGCTGAAGAGATGCAAAGGGAGGAGGCGGTGGCGAGAGGGTTATTTAAGATGACAAGGTTAAAAGGGGGGGGTCAGTAAGGTGAGTGCAGAGAGGATGAAAACGGGAGAGGAGGAGAGGATAAGCAGGAGAGGAGGCCCAGATTAATTATAGAAGTGGATCCACTGGGACTCACACGGGAGGGAATA
Organism: Gobionotothen gibberifrons; assembly: GCA_943591055.1. Lineage (NCBI taxonomy): Eukaryota > Metazoa > Chordata > Actinopteri > Perciformes > Nototheniidae > Gobionotothen > Gobionotothen gibberifrons. Next base: position 13,384 of record CALSBZ010041231.1, read on the forward strand.
GGAGAGGAGAGAAGTTTGAATATGAAAATACAGATGAGAGGAGGCAGCTGAAAAGACTCCAGCATAATCTAAGAAGTATTAAAAGGATATCTGGAAAGAAATGGAGTCGGGGTGGTTTAGTGGAGACTGAATACAAGATGGGAAGAGCGAGGGTGAGTAACGCATAAAGGAATTAGAATATCAGGGAGAGAGGAGAGGACCTTTAGAGGAGAGGAGGGAGAGGATAGGTGAGACAGGTGAGCCCCCCCCCCCCCCACATCCCAAAGGTTTTAGGGTTGCACAGAATTCTTAATGAGCAAGGAAATGCAAACAAGAGCCTCGACTTCTCCCGGGAAAAGTGCAAAACCTTATGGGAAGACTGAGATTGATCCTCTCCCTCCTACTTCTCCCCTTGCTGGAGGAACACACACACACACACACACACACACACACACACACACACACACCCTTATTTCATACAATATCAAATAAACTAACAAGCATTTGAAAACTGGGGAAGATGTACAAACATTCAAACACACACACACACACACACACACACACACAATGTGAGAGCATGGGGCCAGCGGTCCATTCAATAATGGCTCAAATTGGAGGAAATGGGTTCTGAAATTACATTTTCAGAGGTTCTCTTCTTAAGTGCACGTGCGCAGATTCACGTTCATTTCCTGCGGGACTCGGTCAAGCGTCACATCAATCACACAGCCTCATCTTACAGCCATTCACAGCCAGTAATGAGCCTAACAGGGTGTGTGTATCTGATGAGAACATGTTTTGGGAGAGGCTGTCGAGCACCTAATGTGATCAATCTGTTTGGGGGTATTTTGAATAGCCTTTTGTAAATGTACAAGAGCCTGAAGCATGCCGTGTGTTTTTTAGAAGCTAAATATATTCAGATGGGGCTTTAAATGGTACTGATATGAATGACACCAGCAGGAGAATAAGCTTGAATCCCATTGTTAACATTTCCATGAGGACAAGGACACACAATAATGTGTCTTTCTTGTGGAGTGGCCACATTGGACAATGACGCTCCAATATAACAGCTGTGCCTTTCAATGTGCAAAGTAACATGGTATTATTCTGCTTCTGTGAAATAATTACATCTCGAGGCCCGCCCAAACCATGAGGCTGTCACACTGCTGCCATCTAGTGTTCAAGCCTGACAAAACAACAGCAACAAACAAGACGCACTTGTACTGGCATATGATTCGATTGGCTGACAAACAGGCTTCTGGTGAGGCCGTTTGATTCGTTCTATTCTATAAAGTGTAAAGGGGATGGTAGACGACGTTATGGTCTGGTTACTCCCTAAGCAACACTTAGCTGAGAACGAGCCCACTAAAACATATTTAAATGCACAAAAGACTCCCAGTGAGACACAAAGAGAACAGACCGGCTTGTCTGTCGGATATAAACTCAAGGTCTGCTGTGTTTTATCTCAGCAACTCAAACTCTGAGACTAGCAGATGTTTCCCTGAAGGACAGTATAGTATCTGATGCGTGAAACATCACAGTCAAAATAATTCTGAAAAACCAAGGCTTTTAGATCTACAGGGATGTGTGTTCCAGTGGCACCACCACACATCACTTCAGTATGTCGGTGCAAAGTGTGAATGAAATCCAATATGAGCAGAGGAACATTGCTGACGCTTTTATGCAAAGAAACTACGAAGATACACGCGCAGAGGACTTTAGCTTTCAAGTAGCCAAACCATTTTGAGTGCTACATAAAAGTACTGGGTTAGGGTGTTGGAGACCAAAGAAACCGCAAGAGAGCCACTTGATTTTTGGAAACTTGGCCAAGGAGACAAGGGGATGAGCATTACATTTGATTATACAGAGAAATTATTTTCTCGAGGTACAGGGATGGGGAAGGTGTTTGACTATGTGTATGTGTATATGTGTGAGTATGTAGGTGTGTATATGTATGTGTGCATATATGTATATCAGTGTATGTATATGTCAATCAACAGGTGAAGCAGATTAATAATACTAATAATATCAATAATAATGCATACAAATTATAATTATTGCAGATTACAAATAAATCATTTAGGAACAAGGGGGTGAGATTAAATAAGTTATACTTCTTCTCACTCCTTTTCAAACACTAGATGTTGCACTGTTTATGTTGCTAATGCTGTTGTTGTAAAATGTCATTTTTTTGTTTTGATTTCTCTAACATGACTATGCACTGCAACATTTGTTTTGTTTTGTAATTCTTTATTTTACTTGTTCGAAATAAAATCAATCAATCAATTAGATTAGATTCCCCTGAACTGCCAAATGTAATCAACATCCAACCAGAAGTGCAAAAGAAGCAGTAAAGTGCAGTGTAATGTATAGTCAATTGTAAGAATACACAAGACGGATATACAAAATAAGAGTATAAACAGTATGAGCAGTATTTAAGGGTAAAAACACTATGATCGTTATTAAACTAGCTATAGATACAGCAGGATTTGTATTGTTGACATCTATTCAGAAACAGTGCAACCACATGAGGATATGATTAGTTTGAGTGGCTCCCACCCACAAGAGTTGCACAATAACTTTCATTCGTATCTGAATTACAAATCTGTTTTTCTCTTTTATCTCTTTGAAATAATGAATATTTTGTCAGGGACTCTATGTCCTCTGAGAAATGTAATTAGAATATAGCACAGTAATACAAAAGGGATCCAATATATGAGTCAGCGCTGACCTCTTCTATGTCTCTCACTGAATCAAATTATATTAGAAACAGATTATTATCCGAAACCCCCAAGGTTAACTCTGTCTGATTCATAATTCCCACGTTATTTGAACAGCATACCTTGTTTTAAACTTACTTGCAACATGAGAGAACACAGAAGGTGGGTGTTGTATACAGCTTGCAGTTAAAAGATGGCATATGGTGTAAGATAAAATGGACATTTATTAATCCCTGAGGGAACATTCACGTGTCATAACAGCAACAGAGTAAGTGTCTAATGTATGCATTAATTAACAGTTATATATTTTAAATGGTCAAGACAATGAAGCGAATTAGAATTGATCTGAAAATGTCCTTTTAATTGCACACGATAGGCATGCAGTGTGTATAGATTAGACAAACATATTACAGTATTTACATTCAGTATGGACACATTATTGATAGATTGTTGGAAATAAAGCACAATTGTGACTACTCAGGCCAGAAAAGCTGTTTTTCAACTCTAAAGTAAGCTTTATTACTCAATATTACAGGAGAAACTGTTCCAAGTTTATTATCTATCACTTTTATAATCGTATTTATAGTGCAGATTAAAGTGGACTGGAGATTGAGAAAATGTAATGCAGCAATTTGGTGGGGACACACGTTCACCCGCACACAAACACGCGCGCGCGCACACACACACACACACACACACACACACACACACACTCTCTCACACGTGTTACCAAACATTTCCTTCTCCCTTCTGTTCGTCAGTATATGGCAATTAAACTTCCCTACCGTCCCTTTTCCCGTTTCTGTAGTGCGACCATAGGTGCACACCTGCACACGTGTCGGTTCTACATGTATTTAAAGATACATCAAAGTCACGTGGTGTGCACTTACATGAATGGCAGGCAGTGAACGGCAGATTCGTCTCTCCAGGTAGTTTATTTTTTGAAAAACCGAGGAGCGTCATTTCCGTCACTTAAATGGGCTTTCCTCGTGCAACCATGAGGTCACGTGAGAGCATTTTTTTTCTTTTTCTGATTGTTAATGATGAATGCTGATTAATTGTTATAATAAATAACCAAGGTTCATAGTGTAACGTCCGAGGTGTTAAGGCTTCAATAGTTCAACGGTTTTATTGTTTAGTTTTGCATTCAATATTAAGTCACAGGTTCCTCCAACAGTGCAACATAAATATATATAAGACATTACAAAAACAATATAAATAAATAAAAATAGTGCAAGCTCAAGAGTTGTTATGGCCTGTGTGATAAAAACATGTTTATTCCTGAAGTGGTTTATTAAAATATTGCATTTCTCTGATGTATTTGTAAGGAGGGAGCAGAAAATGCTTTTACCGTAAGTTGTATTTCCTTATTGAAGGAATTGGTTTATTTAATAATTGTTTTTCAAACTGGAAATATGTTTGATTTTGCACTTTTGTAAATTTGAGCACAATTAGTTTCAGGCAGAAGTGATTTTAATTGGTTAAACCATGCACAGACACGCTGTTATCTCTGTGGCTCAGAAAGACCTGAGATATCTCTATTTCCTCTCAGTGCACTCCCACATGTGTCCTGATAGCACACATACACACAGAGAAACATTTGGACACACAAAACTGCATGCTAGAGTATGCTGACACTCACACAGCCCTCACAAAATACAAACACATATTGTGAATATACTGAGAAACCTGAGAAAGACTGTTTAGTTATAATTAAAACTCAAATAAACTCATACTGCAAAAACCAAGAAACCCCCTAGTCTGAACCCAAGTTAGAGCTTAACCTTTAAGATACATTGTAAGAAGAACTTACAATTATTTACAGCTCATGCATCAATAGAACAGGAAACCCATTAGGGAAGTGGTTGGAGACATTGTGGCCGGGCTGCATGTCCTCCATTAATTCATCAACAACCAAATCTTCTTCACTTTGCTCATTACTGTTGGAAAAATATCACTCGTCACCGGCTCGAGCTTCAATAATCAGGATCCATGTGTTTATTATCGAGCAAGAATGGAAGGAGTCATCACATACAGAACATTTGGTACAACTAGTTCCTGAACAGTGTCCTTCACATGCTGATATCCAAGAGAGGGAGTTACACAGTCACAAGATGGAGGAATACCGGGTCTTCTAGGTAATCATACATCCTGTCTTTTTCTCAAAATAAAAAAAAATCGACTTTCTCTCAAAATTATGACTTTTTCTCAAATTTCTCAAAATTATGACTTTCTCTAAAAATTCGGACATTCTCTAAAAATCTCAAAATTCTGTCTTTCTCTAAAAATCTCAAAATGTTGACTTTTTCTCTAAATTCGGACTTTCTCAAAAAATTCTGACTTTCTCTAAAAATCTCATAATTCTGTCTGTCTTTCTCAAAAAATCTAAAATTCAGGCTTTTTCTCAAAATTCTGACTTTTTCTCAAAATTCTGAATTGTTCTCAATATCTCAACATCAGGATCCATGTATTTATGATCCTCTCCAGAATGGAAGTAGTCATCACATACAGAGC
>CALSBZ010041232.1:1209-22978 GCA_943591055.1 Gobionotothen gibberifrons
TTGCCTTGCCTTGCCTTGCCTTGCCTTGCCTTGCCTTGCCTTGCCTTACATTATGATGTGATATGCCGCGGACTATACTGTTACTTTGATCCGGTTACTTATGTTGTGGCAGATATTTAATTAAGCTTTCTTAACGCTAATGTTATATTAGTCAGATTGCTCTGAAGATGGGAGGTGATATTCTATTCATTTTCACGTTCACACAGTCAGTTGATTTTTGCCGGCCGTCTTTCCTGCAATGGCAGTTTTTCTGTATTTCCTTTCTCCTGTAATATGACTTGATCACTTTAAACTCCGCACACTGATCTCTGATTGGTCAGCAGGCAGTGCTTTCACTGAGTTGATCTCTTAGCCTGCAACCTAACCTGCTCCGGGGCAGATGAGCCGCACAGCATAAGTTACCATGGAGATCTAGCCTGCTAAAAAGAGAACCAGCTTCGTTAGACCGGAAAGCCGGAGTTTTCCCTGAAGTTAGCCGGCTAAGCGAAAATCCTGCTTCGTAGTATACCCCCCGGGTATTTCTCCACTGGTTAATATGGGTTAACAATACCGTGTAACTGTCACGTTTGAAGGGACGAAATCGTGACATCTTCACGTCTCCCAGCATGGTAAATCGTCACATGTTCACGTCTTGCCGTGCTACCGGGTTGGTAAAAACACAAGAAAACTCAATTCAAACAGGCCATTCACACGCTAACAAGCTGCATTCAGAATGCTGTTGAGAACTAAGTTTAATCGATTTATAAAGCATATTATTGATCACAAATACATCATGAACGTAGTAGTTAATGCTGTATTCAAGAAAACATTATTTTAAACTTCCAAAAAAGGTGCTTAACTTCCACTTTCACAAACGATGAAACTGAAGAAATACTGCAGGAAGTCTTGGTAAGAATTTATAGACATTTCTGTGAAATCACCTATTGTGGCTCAGGAATTAAAGCAGTTAAATGTCGCAGGTCCGATCCCTTGCCTGTCAAAGGGTCTTCATTGTCTCTGTGAATGGCCTGCAGGCAGGCTCTCCTGGAATTGTGGGCTTGCTATCAAATCAAACTATTTGTGCACTGTAACATTCATTATTTTCGTATTCTTCTATTTAGCTTGTTTTATTTGTGTTATCTTTTCTTTTGGGTTTTAAAATACATTTAAATGTCATTTTTTGTTTGTTTGCATTGTGTTAAATGTTCTGTATAAATAAACTTGCCTTGCCTTGTTTTGGGAAAGATTCTGAACACAAATGGAATGCGTACTGCTCCCAATGAGCTCCCAATTGTATGGCATTCTCTGCATGAATGTGTATGTGGGTGAATGCTGGTTTGTCTGGTAAAGCAATTTGTGGAGTGGATGTTAATACCAGAAAAGCACTGTATCAATGCTATCAATTTTTGGAGAAGCTTTTAGTCTACAAAAAGTCACACTACGCGTGAGGCAGTCGCAATTTTTACAGGTTCCCACTACCTGTTAGCATCTGGCATCTGTTGGCATCTAGCTCTCTTGCTCACAAACATTTAGCCATCCCTGCTTATACAAGTAGTAGTTTGTATAACAACTAGTAGTTTTTAGTTGTCTGCGGTCTGCAGAGGCCTGCTCCCACCTGTAGAGTACGGCTGTACTGAAGAGGTGTTTACCCCGGAGTCGTCGCGGAGAGACGGAGTGGCTCCACGCTTCGGGCTTGGCCTGCTTCCACCGGGCGTGTGCTGCTGTGCGGAGGAGGATTTACCACGACTGGGGCCTGCTTTCCACCTGTCCTGGTTCTGCTGTTGCGGAGGCCTGCTCCCGCCTGTCGTGTGCTGCGGTGTCGTGTGCTGCTTGCTGAGGAGACCTTTCACCCTGGGGATACCGCGGAGGGACCGGAGCGCTTCCACGCTGCTGCTTTCGCCTGCCCTTTGCTGCTGTGCTGATTTGCCCCAGGAACATCGCGGATACTGTGTGCTGGTCTGGGAGAATGGCCCATGTCGGGATTCTGCTGTGCCTGTTGACTGTTTTGGACTATGAGAGGATCTCTAGTCATTCTGAGAAGTCTACTGGATTCAGGTCTGTTCTGCCACCCGCAGTGGGCATCCCCTGCAAAGGTTCGGATGTGATACACAAACAATTACCGGTTGCCTTGTCACAGACAATCTGCTCGACAAAATATGTTTGTCTTTTTTGTTTTCCTGCGATGATGGTTCTTCAGGACTGCTTCTTAAGCTCAAATCACACTTTCACAGACTTTGCTGGTGATTCTAAATTAGATGACAATGTATGTGTGTCGTTTAAGAGGAAAATATGCCTGTTTTTGTTGTTGTTATTACTGTCAGGAAATGTACAACCTAACCCTGGTCCGCCCAGTAGTAGTCAGATCGCTACTCCTGCTGATTTTAAAGCTAGGTCTGGGTTGGGTTTCATCCACTTGAATGTGCGCAGTCTGCAGTCCTAATAAAGGTGGTGGCGTTGCCATTTATGTTAAGAATAAGTTCAGTGTAACCACTCTAGTTTCCAAATCTATCAGTAAGCAATTTGAATTTTTAGCCTTAAATATGGAAGTTGCAAAGGGTCAACAGGTCATGGTGGTGGGCTGTTACAGACCCCCCTCAGCTGTCAAAAACTCCTTGTCTTCGCTAGCAAATCTTTTATCGCAACTACACTACAAGGAAATAGTGCTACTTGGAGATTTTAACTGGGACTGGTTAACTGCAGTGTCAGAGGATTTAAAAAACCTTTGTATCTCTTTAAATGTTACTCAGATTGTTGACAGTCCTACTCGCCCTAACATTAAGTCCCCAAATAAATCCTCCTTAATTGATCTCATTTTAACTAATGTTCCCCATAAATACTCATCTGTGGGAGTATTTGCAAATGATCTGAGAGATCACTGTGTTGTAGCCACAATTAGGGACACTAAGGTCCAAAAGGTTAAACCTCGCATTATCATTAAGAGAGACATAAAACATTTTGTGGAGCAGGGTTTTGTTCATGATCTGTTTTATTTTGATTGGGGAAAAATCGATTTGCGTGCTGATGTAGAAACTGCATGGTCTTATTTTTATCTTGGTTTTATGGAGATCATTGATAGACATGCCCCCGTAAATGCGTACATTTAGAGTAAAGGGACGAGACAATCCTTGGTTTTCTCCTGAACTGTCTAGTCTCCTCCATGAGAGAAACAAGGCCTGGGCAAAGGCTAGGCAATCAGGCTCAGAGGTAGAATGGCTGTGTTTTACGGCAGCTAAGGAATAGCTTCACTTCAAATGTCAAAAGTGCTAAGTCGAAGTACTATTTGTCAGTAACCACTAGGGGTGTAACGGTATCGATATTCGTCCCGTACCGTCACGGTTCGGACGTCACGGTTCGGCACATGCAGTCACACGGCGAATACGCCTTTTTTTACGAGTGGGAAAAAAGTCTGTCACTCAGGGCAGTAATACACTATATATAATCCAGGGGGCGGTATTGCGCCCAAAAACCAGCCGCCCGTAAATAACAAATGAAGAACAAGAACAAAACACAACAAAACGAACACAATACATGAAGAAGAAAGGTAAGCAGCTATGGTGAGTTCACACAACACACAGGAGCTAGAAGACCCACCTGCTTCTTTTAAATCAGCTGTGTGGGAACATTTCGGGTTCCCTGTGGACTACAATAATGATGGGGTGCCAGTGGTGGATTGGACAAGGACGGTGTGTCGGCGTTGTTCGACAGCGGTGCGGTATGCTAATGGTAACACGTCAAACATGCTCAATCACCTCCGAGTCAGTCTCAGTCCCCAGCGAGAGGGTTTTCTCGACGGCAGGTGACATAGTTACCGCCAACAGATTTGCCCTCACTACTGACAACGTAGACAAACTCATCTTTTTGAAGAAAAACTTGAAATAGAGTAAAGCTTGAGTACCTTTAGTTAGGCATAATGGCCTCACACACTCACAAGTTAATTACACATGTTAGACATTGCTCCTAAAGGTACAGATTTCATTTAGTTTTATATTTATCATTGTATTTATTTTATATTTTGACATCAGCAGATGTTATACAGTTCTCTATTGCCTTTTATTGATTGTGATTGAAACACTTTCTTATTATTTATTTTAATATTTTCAAGACATTCTTTTTAGTTGTACAGCTTATTTAACCTTTTTAGCCGCGTTCACACCGAGTACTTTGCTGTACTTAGTTCCCGGCACTTAGTGCCGCGGCACTTAATACCCCAGGGCACTAAGTACAGATCGCGTTCACACCAGAATAAATTCCCTGAGGGAAGATTACGCAAATGAGCCACTGACGTCACTTCTTCTGCTTTAGGTTTACTGGCAGGCCGCAAACAACTTCACGGCGTATACTGCCGCCCAAAATCCCCGGCCGGAAGTCCCCGGAGTTAGGGACTGGCTTCAGCTGCTGGGACTCCCAGCAGCTTCTACTGAAGCCTTCCGAGTAAACGGCCAGAACGCCGACACCTCCTCATCTCCACCGCTCCCATGTTTTATTTTGTGTTGTCATAAGTTAGTCTCTCTGCGTTTCTGCGCTGGGCTAATGCTAATAATGCAATGTGAGGATAATAAAATGGCGGCTCGACAAAACATTTCAGAGTTTTACGGGGCGTGGTTTGCAATCGCCCAGCCAATCAGAACTGGGGTACTTTTTTTCCCCAGGAAAGTACCTGCTCTCAGCAGGCGCTAAAAATGGGGTGAAAAGTTCCCGGCACTTAGTTATTTTTTTGGTGTGAACGCGACATCAGGGGTACTAACGGAACTAAACGTGAAAAGTACAGGTGAAAAGTACTCGGTGTGAACGCGGCTTTTGTTTGAGATCAGCCATTATAAATAATATGGCCATCTGAGTGTGTGTTACTGTTTGTGGTTTGTTTTTAACTGTGTAGTACAGTTAATGATTCCAAATGTTAGAGTTCCTTATTTTCATACCAAAACTTGCACTACTGTTAAATAACAGCAAAAACTAATTATGCATTTGGGACTTTTTTTTGCTTTTCCTTGTTGTACCGAAACCGCACCGAACCGTGACCCCCAAACCGAGGTATGAACCGACCGTGACTTCTGTGAACCGTTACACCCCTAGTAACCACTGAAAACCTAAATGATCCTAGGAAATGTTGGAAAGCCATAAAATCGATTTCCACCGGTGAGATCCGAAATGAGCTACCTCCGTGCCTTACCACAGCATCTGGCTCTATATCGGACAGGGCTACTATGCTAAATTGCTTTAATGAGCATTTTGTGTCCTGCGGTTCTATGTTTGATTCTGTGACAAACTCTGCTGCTGTGAACACCCCGATCCGTGACTCTGAACAATGTGGTCTGGAAAACCCTTTCAGTTTTACTCCTTTTACTGTTAATGTTGTTCATGAAGCTTTAACCAAGTTAGATCCTAAGAAACCGGATGTCCCGGACAACGTAGAACCTTTCTTTTTAAAGATAGCTGCAGATTTTATTGCTCCACCTCTTACTTCTCTTTTTAACCTCTCCCTCAACACAAATGCAATTCCAAAAGTATGGAAGTCAGCTTATGTCTTGCCTTTGCTAAAAGGAGGGGAGGCAACTATTTTAAATAACTATAGGCCAATCTCTAAATTGTCAGTTCTGGCTAAGGTTCTTGAACGCCTAGGAGTTTTTATGTAAAAATGATATCCTGTCAAAACATCAGTCAGGTTTCAGAAAGAAACATAGCACCAACACCGCCACAATGAAAGTGGTGAATGACATTACGAGTATTTTAGATAATAAGCAGAGTTGTGCAGCTCTATTTATTGACCTTTCCAAAGCGTTTGACACCGTTGATCATCGCATTTTGAAGCAGAGGCTAGCCAGTATAGGCATGTCCAGCCATGCAGTGGGGTGGTTTGTGAACTACCTCTCTGAAAGGTCCCAATGTGTTCCGTTTGATGGGCTGTCTTCTGAGTGGTTAAACATCACTAATGGTGTTCCCCAAGGTTCTGTTTTAGGTCCACTTTTATTCTCTATATATATCAACAGTTTAGGTGAAAATGTCGATGAAGCTACCTTACATTTTTATGCGGATGATACCGTGATGTACTGTGCAGGTCCCTCCATTAAGGAGAAAGCTTCTTTTAAATGTTAATAAAACCAAGGTAATGCTCTTTTCTAAAGCTAAAAAGACACCAGAGCCTGTTTTGGATATTGTAACTGTGCAAGGAATAATACTTGAAGTGGTTGCCTGTTACAAACACCTTGGTATCTGGCTTGATGATTGTCTCACTTTTAAACTTCATGTCAATAACCTGCTTAAAAAGCTGAGGGTTAGACTAGGTTTCTTTTTCAGAAACAAGTCCTGTTTCTCTTTTGAAGCCAGAAAAAGGCTAGTCACTGTGACCTTTTTACCTGTGCTGGACTATGGTGATTTGTTGTATATTAATGCACCTGCCCATTGCCTGAACAAGTTAGATGCCGCCTATCACAGTGCACTGAGATTTGTCACAAATTGTAAAGCACTTACACATCACTGTACACTGTATACCAAGGCATGTTTGTCATCACTTACTGTACGGAGGCTCAGTCATTGGTACACGTTTATTTATAAAGCCATGTTGGGTAAACTCCAAGCGGCAAACTCTGGGGAAGAGCCGGGACGCCAATACGGAAGTGCCACACACTGCAGTTCATATATTGGCCGATAGGCGATGACTGCAGAAAGGAGCAATTTCCATAGACCCCCATGTTAAGATGCCCAATTTCACGGCAGAAAAAATGTTTCTGCCCCTGGCTCCAAACATTTTATTATCGATATAGTTAGATTCCACCTTCATGATTATGAATCTGTGAGTGAATTGTTTTCTAACACGACCCTTTTATTTATATTAGGTCTTAAAGTTTTTGCATAAATTAGGGCGTGGTCACATTGAGTGACGGCTCTGTCAAGTGACTGCTGCTGTTAGCTTCGTGTCTCTCTGCTAGCTGCTCCGTGATGCTACAGGGACTCTGCCTGCTCAGTTCATCCGGGGAACACAACTTGACCCTGGCCGTGTTTGTTTGTTCTTCATGCTTATATATCGGACTATTGTGACTCGCTCTGGGGTTGAAACAGACGGTGCATGAATGCGGTTCTGCGGTAAGTGAAATTCAAGTACTTATTTATGTGTTAATGATTTTAATCAGCTACGTAATGAATGTTAAGGCTTGGGTTAGCGTGTCGAGTGGTAGCTACGTCGGTGCTAACGATGCTAATCGTAGCCTCCAAGTTAAAATCATAGACTGTATATATAAAGGTTAAAACGAAATAGACAAGTGTTAAGCGTTAAGTGGGATAATAATGTAGAACAAACGGCTTCTGTTTGAGCTTGATAAAATAAGGTCATCCTTGTAACTTAGAGAGATATTTTATTATGTATATGAACTGTATGTAGACAAGCTAATGTCGAAGTGGTGTATGTGAAATCAACCTCACAATAAGATGTGTGTATATTACAATTATTAATGTCATATTTCAAGATGATTACGTTAACGTCACAGTCATCTGAAGAACGAACCGAAACCTTGTTGTTTTTATTAATTGCATTACCAAATTGGTATCAAATAAACAGTAAGCATTGGTAACACAACTTCCAAAGTTACAGTAAAATAAAAAGGACCCTGACTCGGACAATACACAATCCAACATGTTCAACAGAAGAGAATCAGTTATATTGTTTGTACACATGGTACTTTACATATATATCTGTTTGTTTAAGGTGTCCAGGTGATGCAGACAGGCTGGACCACAGAGTGAGAGACAGAACTGGACTCCTCACAGCAGTGAACTTCAGCACAGGTACAAAGACTCTTTCTTCATACTGTACAAAGAATCAATAAAGATATTGGTTTATACACTGATATACATTCCATTAAACAATACTAAATACTTGATCACCTACACATCAGTGAAGTTGAGGGGTTTTCCATGCACAAAGTTACATTTAGATGTTAACAAGCAATATGATTTTGTCAGCTTTCTAATTTAATGTAATGAAGGCAAAGACATTTAACACATAGTGAGAACTGCTACTATTTATCTCTCAATATTGTCTGTAAAAAACGTGGTGAAAGTTATTCTTTCAGTGAGACAACAGAGCAAGCTTCTACAGTTGCACTACGTTTTGATAACAGTTAAATATGATTTTGATAATAACATATATTTCAATGTTGATGAACTTCATACTGTTCATTCATAATCTGATTGTCTTTGTAGCTCACTGTTGAAATACAAAAAAAACATTACAATTACAAAATAGTTATATCTACAGCCCCTACAACACACAAACACACCGCTTTCATAAATAACACACTTGTTCTGCAATAATGTTTTATGTTTCCTGTCATTTTTGTTAGGAAAGGACATGCCTGAAAGACACGACATGTTCTCCTTCTCTGAGGGTCAAGAAGAACATCCAAGAGGAACATTAAAAGCTGATGTTGAATGCACCTATTTCCACATCTACACTCCATCAGCTGATTATTTCTATTTGCCTCACTTTATGAGCTTCACATCACTTGTGCCTTGTACCGCAGAGTTTGCAACGTCACAAATAAATCGAGCCAATCTTCAGTCAGATGTGAATGTGTAATCTAACATTTTCAGTAAGAATAATGGACGAAAGGAGTGCAAATACAAATACAATTTATTGAAATGTGAACCAAAAGTTAATCAAACATGTTTTAAATAAAAAGCACATATGGACAGAAGGTGTAAAAATGTATAAGTAAACACATTTAGTCAAATAAAGTGACAGACTAGGCCTGTGCAGTTGGTATCAGCTTTGCCCAGCATGGGCTCCTCCATCAGGCCTGGTCCTCCTCGCTGAGGAAAGACCCTCAGTCCTCTCCAAACCAACAGACAGGACGTCCATCACACGGAGGTTTCTCCCTGAAGTCTCTGCAGCTCTCTGGACACCACGCTGTCTCAATCCGTCCATCACACGGAGGTTTCTCCCTGAAGTCTCTGCAGCTCTCTGGACACCACGCTGTCTCAATCCGTCCACACTGAATATGAGAGGGGAAAAATGAAAATAATAAATGCTTTAGTTTAGACAATAATAAATATAAAATTGACTGTTGAGTTGCTCAGTTTTTTTAGATTGTCAATACTATTACTGTATAACTAATATCTCAAGTTAAGAGGGACATTCAAATAAAGATTGGTCTTTAAATACATTTTGTCTTTTGAATGGTTTGTCTAAAGTCAAGGATCTAGAACTGGTACTTAGTTGTAATGATACAGTCTGGTTATTATGCTGTTTGGAGGAGGCCTCACAGGTAAGAGCACTAACTAGCTACCATCACATGTACCTTAGCTTGACTTAAATGTATTAAACGTATAGTTAAGTGATATCAAAATATAAATAACTAACGTCATGCAAACATATTAATATTTGCTTGATTCCAGTGTTGAATTTAGCACAATTGCATACAAACGTTAAGGGATTTTAAGATTCTGAAGTATTATGCTAAAAACTCAATAACTTAGATTATTATTTATAGTTTTGCTGAATAGTTTCATGTCCGCTTACCTTAGAAACGTAAAATGCGACGGCAGTGTGCAGATGGGGACCATGTTAGCTTAGCTTGGTAGCTTCAGCTAGCTCTTGAACTTTCAGCTCGGTGGCAGCAGGTCCCGCCTCGGCTCCGCCTCTTTACCCTTATTTGGAACAGGCTGGAGCAGGCGGGAGTTGAACTCTGACGTCTCTGTCGAGCCGTTACGGCCCCTACACACGGCGGCGTGCGTTGACGCTTCAAACGCTTCTGCCCATTCACTTTGAATGGGGTGACGTCACGAGTCGCCGAACTGCATTCTGGGAGCGACGCGTAGTTTCTCCCGCGGTGCTCGCTGCAAAAGTAGAGCAATGTTCTACTTTTGACGCCTCGACGGAGGCGTCAGCCAATCGAATCATAAGCCAGTACAAGCTCTAGCCAATCAAACCGCGTGCTTGTGTGTCAGGGGCGGGAGATTCATGTGATTGGTTGTTGGTCGAGCTTCAGACATGCCCGCCGGCAAGCGATAACGCCAGCGGCCGTGTGTAGGGGCCGTTACGGCCCGTCCACACTACAGCTTCAAAAAAAGCTTCCAACGCGTCTGCCCATTCACTTTGAATGGGGTGACGTCACGTTGCCTCGCTTTTCGCCGAACTGAATTGTGGGTAGCTTGGCTGAACTTCTCCGGCGTCTCCGGCTTCAAAAGTTGAAAATTGTTCAACTTCTGACGCCGGAGAAGCCGGAGAAGCCAGCGCCAGCCAATCAAATCCCGTTTCTGAAAATCTGACAGCTCAAGCCCTAGCCAATCAAACCGCGTCTAAGCTGGGAGAGATATCCCGCCGTTCATTTCTATATTTCAAAAAAAGACGGAGGAGAAACTAATTATCGCCGTAGAAAATCACCCGGTTTTGTTTGACCAGTCCCTATTAACTTACCGGGATACAACCGGAGGAACCAGGCATGGGGGGAGGTGGCAGAGACAGTGCGTGAAACTGGTAGGCTTTCGCCTGTTTGGGGATTTTATATCCAGTTTACTTCGTTTTAACATTGCTATTGCTTTGTATGTCGGGGGCGGGAGATTCATGTGATAGGTTGTTGGTCGCGGTGCTCGCAAAAAATCCCCAAGCTTCAGACACGCCCAGCTCCAAGCTTTTTTTGAAGCTGTAGTGTGGACGGGCCGTTAGTGGCCGACTCCGCCTACTAAGGGCTTCTCGGCAACTCTGCAGAATCCTATGGGTGACGTCACGGACCCTACGTCCATTTATATATACAGTCTATGGTAAACTCCCGTATTACATCTGTTCACTGATAAAACAGAGAGTTGCAAGCAGCTATTGTCTGAGATCACTTGACGTAGTATTGTTAGATGTGCCAAGAGCAAGGACTGTCTTAGGTAAGACAGCTTTTATGTGCGCAGCGCCACTTGCTTGGAACAGTCTACAGCTAAAATTGAAACGGAGCAATTTTATTCCTCTGAATGTTTTTAAAGCAAGGCTAAGTGAAATGCTCTTTGAAACTATGGGTATTTATAAATGTTGATAAGTATGTAAATGTGGCTTGTAAATACGTTGTATGATATCCTCTATTGTTTTATGTTTCATGTGGAACTGAATTGCTGCAGGTCTCCCTTGAAAAAGAGATCTATGATCTCAATGGGACTTATCTCAATAAGTTAGTTTGGATGCAGTAATACATATTAGGGTCTAATATGGTGCAGTTTTTGTATACTAAGAAAGGCTTTAAAAATGTCTTTGTAACCATTTATTATAGACGGAACCTTGATGTATTATATTTATTAAATATCTAGCTTAATAAGAGTGTCACCTAGACTCTAGAGTGTGCTCACCTGCAACTCCAGTAAGAGACTGGATAATGGGACTTATACATTGACATGTCAAACCCAAAAGTACAAGGTAGATTATGGTTATTATTACCTCAGAGGATGGTTACAATTGTCCTGCCAACCATGGCACTACAACTAGTGAGACTGGCACAACCAGTACTTCCCCATACCAAAGTTACAACCACTAGTGTGGTACTATCTCTACAAGCACTGCGTAATAAACACATATTACTAAATAAATAGCTTTAAACGATTTTTCCATTGGATTTAATTCAAAAACCTACACTATTAATTGTGTGGCTTTAAAATGTTACTATCATCTTTACTTCCGTGTTTTCAGTCTTGTGTCTGTCCTGGTAATCCCTTAAATGTAAATGTGTATGATTTGTGCACAAATTATATTTCCTCATGTTAAAATGTACAAATGTGAAAAACAAACGAAACACACAATAGACTCACTCCTATAAAATATGTAGCCTGTAACATACTATAGGCTACTTAGTTACATTACATGTTACTTGTTAGTTCACCTTGAATGAGCGCTGTATGTGTTACACTAACAACACGGAACCATCTTTAAACAATAGACTATATTCAAACCTAAGTTTTAATGTAGGCTTAGGCTACACAAATAGACTGTACACTTCTGTAGCCTATAAGGTTCCTCATTATGTCTGTGTTAGCGCCACACACTGCGGCTCTGCCCTGCAGCTGCACCGTGTTTACATCCCTGCTGGTGGAAGAGTAGGCGGGGTGATATGAGGACACGTCCCGCGTGTCGGTCACGGTGTCAGATACCGAGGTGTGATGGCCAATTAAATTCCGACGCTGTCTGAGGGCGGACAACGTACCGTCTCCCCCCTCCCTCACACACACACGTACACACACACTCCTACACACACTGCGCCTGGCGCTCAGAAGAACCTAAAGTAACGCAGAGTCTCATACTGCTAGTTGTCCCTGTGCTCCGGAGCCTCGCTATGTCTCTACCCGCCGCCTGCCGCCTGCTGAGGAACACCCTGAGGACTCAGCTCGTGCCTGTGGCCAATCTGTCGTCCAAACCCGCCAAACACGTCATCTCTGGAGTGGTGAGTCCATGGAGCCTCCGCTGACCTCACATGCCCGGAGCAGCACATGTTAACAGGGATACAGTATGTCAAAGAGCCGTGCCCTGAATATGGTTCGAGGCGAGGAGCGCGAGCTTGATAACGCGGCAATAATAAGGATAATAGCAGGCTCTCGAGGGCCTGATATGACAGAGCATAATCCACTGCAGGGCTCACTTCCCTATATCTACGCCAAACTTTATATTTCAGGCTTCAATAATACTTTTATCAAATAATGATATCATATTTATTCATGCGACATGCTTATACGGGACTTTTATTTTCTCAATCGAAATTATGTTTTAACTCTATCAAGGTCGACAGCATCTCGCCATTTTTCCGCCTGAAAACAACACGTACACGTCTCTGCCAGCCCAGACAGAAATTGCAACATATACTATTACTTTATACGCTATAATATTCAGAGTATGGTTATTCCCAGAAATGTTTACACATCCTAAGGCTGAGACTGCACACGTTACTCCTGAAATAAGCGAGGTTTTATACAGTTAACAGTTAAATATCTTGTTGTCGCGGTGTAAAGTTTTGATCAGGTGCCAGGTGTCTGACCTTGATGTCGATCACGGACACGGTTCTTTAGCCCAAATAAGGCCCCCATGTTCGGTTATTTAGCCCATTATTTGACCCATTTTAAGAGGGAATGCCTAAATAATAAATCGAGGGCATTTTTATTCTTCATATTGACAAGGCTACAGATTAGGGGAGATTGGGGTCAGTTGGAACATGTTGTTTATTCTGCATGTCTGTCTGTCCAGGGACAGGGACCCCTCCTCTGTGGCTCTCCCCAAGGTTTCTTCCTTTTTCCTGGTAATTGTGGGGTTTTTCCCGGGAGCTGCTAGGGCATGGGTCGGCAACAGGCGGCCCGCGGGCCATTGTTGGCCCGCCAGCAATAATAATATTATTATTATTATATTATTATATTATTATCATATTTTTTTTTTTTTACAACATCGGACCGGCATTCGCACATATAGGCTATAATGTCCGAATAGAGAATCTACCTACACCTGAATAATGGTTATTGTACTATCCATGTTGAGAGTGAATGACACAGGCACAATCAGGCAGCGGGGTGCACTGACGCTGATAGTGGAGTTTTATATTCTGAATGCCAAGACTTTGTTTATTTGAAATCAGATGAAAACAAACTGTAACGGACCTTGCAGTGTTATCTATGATTACTATATGCCTACATTCATAATGTCAGTGGAGGGAGGGGGGGGCGGCGCTGCGGAAGAGCAGAGTGTGAGGGAGAGCTTCCATCTTCTAGTGATGGGATTTATGGCTCTTTGAAGGGAGCCGGATCTTATGGCTCCGTTCCTTTCAAAGAGCCGTTCAAAAGAGTCGTTCAAAAGAGCCGTTTTTTTAAAAGGGGGCGGGGTTACTAGGTTTATCTGCGAAATAATCACCAGGATAATGATTGACTGTATTGCCAGACCTAACGTCAATAATCTGCATTGTAAACATGACACAAGGTGGCGCCATATCCATGTCAGTGAATGTCCTACTTTGAATTTACCCTCTGTATGTGTTAAGTAAGTAAAGTTGCCTTGCCTTGAATGAAATTCATGCAACTCTTAATATTAGATACTGTGTTTTTAAGTGGCGATGGAGATTATTTGTTGACCCTGCTTTAAAGGATATTTTGCCTTTACAAATGGTGCTTTATCACTGCCTGGGTTTTGGTTGAAGTGCATTTAACTGCGTTTTCGCGTTTGGCTCATTTTCCATCCGAAAAACACGTTGTCTACCTGTCCTGTACCACTTGTTATGACTGACTTCTCTCTCGCGTATTCCGTTAAGACCCCCCCCCCCCCTCCCCTCCCTGTGAGCCCAGTGTGCTCTGATTGGTCAAGTGACGTGCAACTGCTCGTGAGGAGCTGCAGTGCTGTGAGGAGCAGACAGGGCTTCCGTGTCGGAGATAGATACAGTCAGAGTAGGGGCAGGTCTTCACAGAATACGTTTTGGGGCACAAAATCAAGCTTTTTAAAAGGCGAGTGGATTTTGGCAGGCAGTGAGTGCGGACAAACGATTGAACGATGACAAGAACGGCTCGCACCAAGCACGACTCGGTTCCCCTCGTTCATACCAAAGAGCCGTTCAAAAGAATCGGCTCGTTCGCGACCGACACATCAGTACCATCTTCCCTTTGCAAGCTTCAATAATGTATTTATCGTGTGATTTTGGAAATAAAAGTTTCATATTCTGAAAGCCAAGACTTTGTTTAGTTAAAATCAAACACACCGAACCCCGAAAAACTATTTTTTTACGCAAATCCACGTTTATTTTGAAATGAGCCGTTGCAACTTCCGACTAATTTCGATAGAGCGGGTCACATAAGGCAAATGTGTGGTTGTGGGGAACCAGGTCAATTAAAGTACTTATTTAACTATTACATACATTGAGTTTGAGTAAAACACTTGGTTACTGATTAATTTAGGTTATAATATATTAAATAAATTGCAAAGCAAAACATGCTGTAATTTATTTATTTTAAATTTTTTAAAAGGTTTTCAACCTGAAAGAATCCTAATGTGTCCTTGAAAAGTTGAAATAAAGAAAAGGAAAAAGGATTTGAGTTGTCCATGCGTCCTCTGTTACCCTTTAAGCCTCTCAAATGTGGGAAAACGCTCAAATAAATGCCAAAAACCCAGAGAACTTGACAATACTTATCAGAATAAAAGTATGTTAAATAACACTGCTACCTAGTTAATACTTTACTCAGTGGAGGCTCGTCCATTGAGGAAAGGGAGGACCATCCTCCCTAAAATTTCAGAGAAAAATTAACTTTGAAGAGAACAATAAATACACCTCAATTTAAAAGATAAGTCTGTTAAAATACAGATAATAGCCCTGGCTTTTAACATGGGACTGAAATGGGGCTAGAGAGGACGAGCCTCCCTTTGGGCGGGTCTAGCCAGAGGCTCTGGATTGGGCACCTATATCATCAGTGAACCAATCAGTGGATCTGACTGCGCATCAGTGTTGATGGGGAGGGTCATCAGCGATATCAGTGTTTTTTCTGAACCGGGGAACAGGGGCGCTGCGCCCTCTTACCAAAATAAATTCCTTGAATTAGGCCTTGATTATGTTCTGGCCCGCCATCTTGTGGCTCCGAAAAAAATTGGCCCACGGCCAAACTTACTTGCCTACCCCTGTGCTAGGGTCTATAGGACAGAGGGTGTTGTATGCAGTCTGTAAAACCCATGCAGTCACACTGTGTAATTTGTGACATTAGGATATATGAATAAAATGTTATGGACATTCGAGTTACAACTACAAAACAAAAGTAAGGAGGAACCTCAGATTAGTATCTATTTGTTGTCATACATTTCAAAAGATGTATTCATTTAATTTAAATACATATGGTCAGCAGTGACACTAAATGCAGTTGTACAGGTTTAATGTATGAAATGTGTTTTATATTTTACCAGTGCTCTGAAATGTTTGCACTTTTTGAAAGACTTTGTTATTATATGTGTTATTTATATATGATTCACATGATTCTTGGTATTATTACATGTACTTTTACAATTTAGAAAATCTGGCATCACTTAAGCGATCAAGGGTTGCAAATATTAGTTTATGCTGTTGTCCACTGTAATGTATTTATATAGAGACAAATGTGCAATGTTTAAGGCTAAAATCAATTTTCATGCTCTCCACACCAAGAAGTACTTGGAAGAGTTTATTTTCCATTTAAAACCCGGTACCACTTTACAATAAGACTAGCCTTATGAAGGATTCATAAAGGGTGTATAATTAGGCTCTAAACACTTTATTAATCATTAAGAACCATTTATAAAGCAGTTCTAACATAGTTTTCATACATCAACACTAAGCCTTATATTGGCTACTTAGCGAGAATCAACTCAGTGAGCAACAGATACCAAGGATGCTGGCTGATGAAGGAGACGAAGTAAGCTTGGTAGCCAATATAAGGCTTAGCAGTACAGATAAATATGGGCTCACTATTTGGCAAGCAACCGGTCACAGTTGCCCTAACCCAAGCAGTCCATGGTCCTCATAAAGCTGTAATAGTCATATTCAGTGTTATTATCAGGAAAAAGAGCAGAACTGTAAGAACCATTAGATTGGTTGATTTAATCACCAGCAGTAATACTTTATGTTATTAGTTATCTAGGATGCTTTAGCGGCTGCTTGTACTCAGAACTGTTTAAAAATAGCTGTGTTGTTTTTTTATTTAATAATTGCAGAATAATCGTTTTGTTGTTTCCTGCCAATGTGCAGCCATCTGCTTTATATGAAACACAAGTCTAGTAAACAGCAACTATAAGAGAAGACTTCCTTCCTTTTGGTTTTGAGGAGTGTTGCAGTCTCACCCATACCATTGTAGACTCCTGTTTCCACCATCTCTTTGTTTCTGCCCCCCAGGACCAGGCCATTGCTATGACGGCCTTCTTCGTGGCCATCTTGGGGCCCTCCGGCTGGGTGCTGTCTCACCTGGAGGACTACAAGAACAAGAAGGACTAGAAGGGGAGGATGGGGGAGAATCATTCCGTCCCAGATGAAGATGCACTCAACCCTCTCTCCCCACGCCGCTCCCTCTGCTCCACCTCTCCTCAGCTGATGAGACCAGAAACCACTTACCTGCCTCCAGACCTGTGATAATGTACATCTGTGCACCTATCAACTATTACCAATAAACACATGTTTGCAGTGAGAACCGGCTCAGTGTGTTGGATTGCAGAATTTCATCTGAATTTGATAATAATTTTTATTTCACTTATACGCCATACATGGCTGCAAGTACAGAATATTCTCTTATTTGGTTCTCCTGTTCATTATTTTTAATTGATAGATAAATATTTTAAACATTACAAAAAATCACCACAGTTGGAATCTTATATAGATATTTTGTGAATAGACACTTTGACATTTCGCTTCATAAAAAGCTTTTTAGTTCGGGATTCATTTTTCATCAATAATAATGGATACAGTGCAGGTAAACAAATCTGTCCTTAATGGAGTGGTGCAGGAATGAGACTTGAATTCGCAAATGGGTTAGCATTTTAGCACGTTTTGTTTTTTTGAATGTGTTTTTGGTTGGAAGCCTGAAATGTTTTGTTATACAACATAATATACGTCTGTAAATACCCCACATGTGAATCTTTAAAAGGGTCTTTAAAATGTTGATGTTGCCCACAAGTGCCTAAAATAGACAACTAAACATCATCACACCAACATTAGCAGCCTTTAGCTAAGCCAGTGGTTCCCAACCTTTTTCAGTCAGGCCCACCTTGTGTAATTGGAAATATTTTCGAGCCCCCCCTAATCCGGTTCCCACCGAGATTGGTAAAATTAATTGTATATAGTTCTACAAACATTACATTTTCTCTGCTAATAATAACAAGACGAAATATCCAACTATAATTTTATATTTTATTATGGATTGAACATGAACAAAAGTGCTTGCATTGGCAGATGATCCTGTTCCACTGTGAAATAATGAGGCCTAATTGAAACAATTACAAGCACTGCTTATCGATCCGGTTCTTTAACAGTATTTTTATAGGTTATTTTTTAAGGGGAAAACTAAACAAATTAGAAACAGAATTCACATTGATTCATGTTATGTATAATGTGGATTATGGGCTGCTAGCCCACATAAAATACCTGCAGTGGTGGTAGTAAGTAGATTTACTCAAGTACTGTACTTATATTGAGGTAGGCTACCTAAGTAGTTCCACTTTTGCTTCTTTGTAATTCTGCTCCTCTACAGTCCAGAGGTAAATGGTGTACTTTTACTCCACTACATGTATTTAATACCTTTAGTTACTTTACAGATCTGGATTAATGATGTGAAATATAATCAACTCTTGAATCAGACTTTAGTTACACCTGGAGTCAGGACGCGGGAAGGGGGGGTGCTGAGGGGGCTGCAGCACCCCCATCTGTTGGCGGAGAGTTGTAACTGCAACGCCAAAAAGTTCACTAAACAAATCAATACAAAAGTTTTATTTTGAATTACTATTTTTGAGTTAGAATTTTAGTGTAAGCAGTTAATAAAAAGCTTCACTAAATAATAAGAGAAAGTGATAATGCGGTGTGCTTCTTCTGTTGCTCTGCTATAGAAAATAAGCTTGTCAGTGCAGACAAGATCAGGGATGGGAGTTTTGTGAAAGGAGGATTTAAGAACTGGCGAAAGGCAGGGGAAACATTTAGGGAGCATGAGAAGTCCTCCGCCGTCGGCTAGCTAGCCAAGCTAACCTGGCGAGCATGGGATCCCTCGTGTACACTGGTGCACCGGACGGCTACCAGGACACGAGGGCACCCACCGCTAAAGTTGAACCCCGCACTGTGTCGGTCTGGGGTTCCTCTACGGCGGCAGCTGGGAAGCCAAAGTCCCGCCCTGAGTCAGGCTGGAACTCGGTAGCAGCGAGAGACGTGAGATTGGGACCCCTAGCTACGCCAAGCTGGGGCTCCCAGCTGGACCTCACCATGGCCACACTCGCAGACGATATCCTGGAGTCGGAAGGCGTGGAGAACGAAGAGGATTCCTCTGAGTTTCTACTCTCCGACCCGGAGGAGCAAGAAGAGGATATCTTCACGCCACCAGCTCGGGCTGCAATGCCGGGAGCGATGGCTGCTCCCCCAGGCGACAGCACACCAGCTTCGCCATGTCTCAGCGTGGACCTGCAGGCCGTGTGCCAACGTGCTGCATCCAGGCTAGACATCTCATGGCCCGAGATGGGCAAGGAGACCTCTAGGTCCCGCTACGAGGGGAAAAATGTGCCCCAAGCAGCGAGGAGGAAGAGGCAACTCCTGCCGGTTTTTCCAGAGTTGCTGGATGAGGTGTCGGTCTCCTGGAGAGACCGTCCCTACAGTAACAAGGCCCCAATCCAGGGTGCCTCCTCCCTGGACTGTGACGGTATGGAGAGGCTCGGCCTGCTCCACATACCGCCAATGGAACCGCTGGTGGCAGCTCACCTCCTCCCGAGGATGGCGTCTACACCGAGCAGGAACCCCACGCTACCGGTGAAGGCGGACCGACTGCAGTTCACGCTGGCTGATCGGGCCTACAAGGCAGCAGCGTTGTCCGCCAGGGCCCTCAACATCTCCTCGCTGCTAACTACCTACCAGGCAGAGCTCTGCGAGGATCTGGCGAGCGGGTCTGGGCCGGCCTTATGGGACGAGATCGCATTTACATTTACCTCCGGGTACAACCCTGCGCAGTCCAGGCCACGGGCAAGATTATGGGCATAATTGTGGTGCAGGAGAGAGCCAGGTGGCTCAACCTGACCAACCTCCCAGACCGGGAAAAGGAGGATGTATTGGACATGTCTATCGTTCCCGAGGGCATTTTCGGCTCCGCTCTGGTCTCACTACAGCGGAGATGGGAGTCAAAAAGGAGAGAAGACGAGGCCCTCCACCTCTGTCTCCCTCGGAGGGTCCAGCCGCCACCTACAACGGTCTCACGGCAGCCCCCGGCCCTAAATGCCCCTCACCCTGCTCGGTTTATGATACCGAGGCAGCTGAGGCAGCAGCCCGACCCGAGTCCCCAGCCCAGGCAGGAGACGGGGGCGAGCTGGCCCGAGCAGATCTCCGGTTCCGGCAGCAGCCACGCAGGCACAACCGACCCAGATCCTCAGCCACCTGACGGGAAGGAAGGAGCGAGCAACCTGACGGCCTCCTCTTCTCCCCTCTGTGACAGAGCTGCGTTCTCCAGCTCCAGGTGTGTTCCTGCCTCTAGAGATGCCTCAACGCCATCCTCAAGTGCACAAATACACATGTCTGTCAAATATTGTTGTGTTATTTTCTATATAAAACATTTCCGCTGACGCATCCAGGCTCAGGCCGAGGGCGCAGCTCAAAAAATGAAAGAAAAAAACAATAAAAAGACTGCCTATTGTTCCCCTTTTGAGAGCAGCTACGGCATCTCTCAAAAGGCGGACATTAGAACGGGTCTGTGAAGGCACCTTCGCCACGCGCATGCGCAGTGGCGTCTGGGTTTTTGAAGCCGCCTTGGTCACGTGCTGACGCAGTGACGACTGGGGCTGTGAAGCCTCCACCGTCACGTGCAAATGCAGTGTCGGCTGGGGCCCTGAAGCCACGTGCAAAAACGCAGTGTCGGCTGGTGCTGTGAAGCCTCCACCATCACGTGCAAACGCAGTGACGGCTGAGGTTGTTAAAAACACCACCATCACACGCATGCGCAGTGTCGGTGGGGATTGTCGAAATAAGGTACTACCGTGCTCAGACACTAAAGGACCCCAAGAACGCGACAAAATTGAGACTGAGGGTGGGAGACATGTCATCTCTGCTGACTCTAAAGAGAAATCAGCAAGAGATGTTCACAATGTCTGCCGGGGACTTTCTCAAGACAGTAACACAAGGCTACGGTCTCCGACCCAATGTCACCCCCCCCTCCTCCCTCGCTCTCGGGCATTCTGTACTCACAGGCCCGGAGAGAGTCAACCCGTTTTCTGAGAGGAGAAATGTTCTCACCTCTAGAAAATAAGGCTATATCTGTGATACCCGTCGAACAAAGTCAGAGCGGCTCTCATTCCAATTTTTTTTTTCTTCCCGTTTCCAAACGGAGAGGGAACGGAATTCGGCCAATATTGAGATTGTTGAGCTCCAAGCAGATATCTTAAAAGATACAGCTTCGAAATGCTCACTCACACATCTTTAATATGTCTCGTGCGACAAAAAGGACGACTGGCTCACATCAGTCAACCCGGGAGATGCATGTTTACACATACCAGCATATTACCCACACAGGGAATATCTGTGATTTACATCTCAGGGTGTCCCTTACAAGTGCGGACTACTTCTCTTCGGTCTGTTCTCAGTCCAAGAGGGTTTGTACGATGTACGGAAGCCGCGATAACCCTGTTAAGACAACAGGGTATTCGCCTGGCAACCTACCTGTACGACTGGTTGCTTCTCGCACAGTCAGAACAGGGGGCTATTACACGGACAGATGTCCCCGTAATACACCTGCTCGACCTGAGTTTCATCGTAAACACAGAAGAGAGCATGTTGTCCCCACACCAGATACACCAGATTTGAATTTGCACAATATTCTTTTTCATATTTCAAAATCAAAACATTGTACACACTACAAATTTAATTATTTGATTTTCAAAATTTAAAATAAAATTAAAAAAAATCTTTTAACTTCAAAAATAAAAATAAAAATAAAAATCTTAAACTTTAAAAAAAATGTATATATATCTGATGAAGTAGGATATCTTTTTAAGGAAAACAAAGGTACTAGTCAGAGGATTAGTGCTTTATCTTTACAAACTTAATAATTGTATCCTAGTATTCAAGAAACATGTCGCCAAATGGCACCAGGTTGAGACCAGATGCAGAGC
>CALSBZ010041233.1:17039-29365 GCA_943591055.1 Gobionotothen gibberifrons
CCCCTCTTCTCCATGTCTCTTCTACATCAACATGTGTCCCCTCTTCTTCATGTCTCCTCGACATCAACATGTGTCCCCTCTTCTTCATGTCTCTTCTACATCAACATGTGTCCCCTCTTCTTCATGTCTCTTCCACATCAACATGTGTCCCCTCTGTGTAAAGAGACTCTGAAAGTTTCAGGAACAAAGATTCTCTCTCTTTTTGATCCATTTCTATAAAAACCTGTCTGAAAATGAGCTGATCAGATTTTGGCCACTTTATGATGTCATAACGATGTTTTGGCTTGTGTAACCATTAGCCAATCAGCAACCAAGGTAACCCCCCCCCCACCTTATCACCTGAATCTCCTCCTAGAGCACCATTGAGTTCTTTGTAACCAAATGTCTCTCAGAGGGGCGTGGGGAGGGGCTCCTTATTTTCCTCTAAAGTAACAGACAGAGAATCAGCACTTTGGAAACAGGGCTGAAACAGAGGGGATTATGGGTAATGCTGCAATGATCTTCAGAGACATGTTCTGTATATATCTGAGACCTATAATAAATTGATGAAAATCAGGATAATAGGGGACCTTTAAAACAACCATAATCATTTACATATATAGACATATCAGGAAGACATTTAAAGACACAACATGTATATTTTCTGCCACTAGGGGGCGCTCGAACAGAACAAAAGCAGAGATTGATGACAATTCAAGTGTGGGATCTTTGTGTGAATTTTTTTTTTCTTCTTCAACCTGTTTCACCTGAACCTGCAGCCACTTGTTTATCATCTCCTCGTCAGACCAGTTTGTATT
Organism: Gobionotothen gibberifrons; assembly: GCA_943591055.1. Lineage (NCBI taxonomy): Eukaryota > Metazoa > Chordata > Actinopteri > Perciformes > Nototheniidae > Gobionotothen > Gobionotothen gibberifrons. Next base: position 17,837 of record CALSBZ010041233.1, read on the forward strand.
TAAGTCTTGTGACGTTAACTTGTTTCTGGTCCCAAAAACCATCAAGAACGTCCACCTGCTCTACTATTCCTGACAGGTTAGACTAAAAGGGAAGCTTATCTTCGGACCCTTTTGAATATAAATGTGTTTGTTCGAACATTTTAAGACTGACAGGAGTTTCTCACCGTTGGTCTGAGTTTGCCAGATAGCGTCGGCCATCCCCCACAGAGCGGGAAACACGAAGAAGACGGGCTTCTGGTCGGGATGAGGCCTCCAGAACAACAGAGCGATGATACAGGAGAAGTTCGTCAAAGCAGCTGAAGACAGACACGAATCAGAGGTTTATTCACTACATTGTTCTGTATCATTATGTGCATGTGAGCTGTAGTGTTACATGACATTTGTTCTAGCTGACACTATTATCCTAAGCGACATGTAATCAACCATGAAGATACAAATCCAGATGAATAACGTTAGTATACTTTAATACAAATTTGAGGAACAGGTTGCTTATTTATACTTCTACTTTACACATGTATGAACAGTTCCTAACTCCTGCCTGTCCATTGAAAAGTATGTATCTCAAACTAACAAACTGTAACGGCCCGTCCACACAGCGGCTTTGGAAAAAGCTTGCCGGTGGGCGTGTCTGAAGCTCGACCAACAACCAATCACATGAATCTCCCGCCCCTGACACACAAGCAGCGGTTTGATTGGCTAGAGCTTGTACTGGCATATGATCTGATTGGCTGACGCTTCCACCGAAAGCTTCAGAAGATTCAAAAGTTGAACATTGCTCAACTTTTGAATCCTGAAAATCTTGAAAATCCTGTAAATCTCCGCTTTGCTTCCCCACAATGCAGTTCAGCGAAAAGTGAGGCAAAGTGACGTCACCCCATTCAAAGTCAATGGGAAGAAGCGTTGGAAGATTTTTTTTAACGCGGCTGTGTAGACGGGCCGTAAGATGAAGTGTTCCTTATTATTGTATTATTGTCATGTGAAAAATCTTTATTTAGCTGGAAAATGCTAAAAAAAAGGCTACAAAAGGAAACAAACATTGAAATATGAGGATTTACCAAAGAAGAGGAGAGGGGCTCTCCCTGTGTACCGGGCGAGTCTCCCAAATAAAATTGAGCAAACGGAATTAGTGGCTCCGAAGCACATCATCACATATCCAACGTAATGGATGCCCAACGCACACGTCACGTAGTTCTGCAGAGAAACACATGGATTTAGAAAGCAGGTTATTTTTATTTAGTGATATAGGAGTTACAAGACAAGTGCATACAAGTATAGTGTCACACATGAATAACAAAGGTATATGAATTAAAGTGACAGTGCAGTGAGAGATACACACATCTGAAATGTTTAGCTCTGACTCTCAATCATTGCTCACTTTTTAGCAGCAATAGTTTTCTTTGACCTCACTTTCTTTCTGATTAGTTTTTTAACGTATCCTTTAGTTATTTCAAGTGTTTCACGCTCAACGAACCCCCCTTTGGAACATTCTAACCTGCAACCAGTGTGCGAAATACCCGTCAATAATCGGGGGGGGTCCCCATCTCCCGTTTATTGCGCAACATACCGGTCGAAGATTTCTCAATATGCAGCAGGCCTCCTATACAATACTTCATGGATGCAAGCCAAGACAATCAGTAGTCCATAGCAGCGTTTCTAAACCGGGGCGTCGTGTGGCGTCTTCAGGGGTGCCGTCAAATAATTCTGACGTTCATATGAATGAATACGCGACCAAAATAGAAGATATTTGTGAATACATGTTTTGAATTATGAATACTGGACATAGTAAGCTTAAAAACATGTTAGTGACCATTGCAAGTGACAAATACATATTATAATTTGAGACCCGATCGAGCTCCCCCGGACCCCCCTGTATTTCGCACACTGCCTGCAACTCAATATTCCGAAAATTCAAAGGATCCTGCTGGCCGTATTTGTGTAGCATATGAAATGAATTTGGCCTCCTCACCTTGGTGTACTCCCCGGACAGGAAGCTCTGCTCGAAGCCGCTGTACATGGTGAGCGGGATGAGGGTCAGCAGCCTCCAGTCCTTCAGCAGCCGAAACGTGGCAAGGAACGTCTTGGAGAACGGCTCTCGGTTCTCCCTGAAGTGACTCGACTGCTCCCGGTCGATGTTGTCCAGAAACACGGCCACGATGATCATGGCCAGCACCCCCACGCCTAAGATACAGCAAGACAATGGAGGTTTGGTGAAGAGAAACTTAATGTGAATTTACAAGTCAAAGTCAACTTTATTGTCAATCTATCAGTTCGTGTGTACAGACAGAGAGATCGACATACCGTTTCCCACAATCCCGAATAAAAAAACATTTAAATAAAAGCACAACAATCAATATATACAAAATAACTGGCATTTCAATATCTTTGAGAATGTACATTAGTGCAAGACTGTCCATAGCAGCGTACTACTTCAATCAAACAAGATTTTTAGGGTTATTTTTTTCTGGTATAAAAGCAAAAATATAAGGATTATGGGAACTTTGTCAAATGTTACTTTTTGGTTTCACTGCTTTAAGACCATCCAGCAAAAATATACACAATTAATAATAAGAAATTGCAACACAATTTCCAATCTACGGAAGTCGTGAGAGGCAAGTGAACAAAAATAAATCTGGTAATCCATTTGGATAGGATACTAAATACATTTGCACACTTTTTATATCGTAAACTATGTCCATATGCTTCTGTTTTGGTGGTCGTGCCTCAACATGCATGCGCGAGTCATAGGTGCGCTCCGGCACTTATAAAAATAGCACTACACCTGTAGCGGCCAAAATCATAGTTTAAAAGTATGATTGCCGCTGAGGCGCCAGATAGCGAATCTTACGCAGGGAATTATCCAAGTCCAGACAAGATCGCCAGTTCTGTGCATTTTATTCCTATCATAAAGGTACAATGAACAAGTTTACTTTCCTCAAGCCTTTCCTATTCTTTCTTTCTTGCTTGAATCACCCTGGGTAAAAAACCATGTGCCTACTAGTGCTCTACTCCCATCTCCACCTGTCTCCTATGGCAAGCCGATTTAGCTTTTATTCATTTCTGGAGGATATCAAAAAATCTATTCAGACTAGTAATAATGTTTATTTCTGATATCAAAAATGGAATCAATAATTCAATTTTTATTTATAACTAGTTCAAATTGTATTTCTGATATCAACAATTGGCATTTTGACTAGTTGAAATTGAATTCTTGAAATCAGAAATTGGTATTTTTACTAGTTCAAATATAATTGTAACAATTTAATTACTGATATCAGAAATTGACATTTGAACTAGAAAAGCGATGCAATTCTCACTAGATAAAATCGCATTTCTGATCAGAAATACACATTACAACTAGTTACAATCGAATTTCTGATATCAAGAATACACATTACAACTAGTTACAATTGAACAACTAGTTACAATTGAACAACTAGTTACAATTGACTTTCTGATATCAAGAATACACATTACAACTAGTTACAATCGAATTTCTGATATCAAGAATACACATTACAACTAGTTACAATTGACTTTCTGATATCAAGAATACACATTACAACTAGTTACAATCGAACAACTAGTTACAATTGAATGTCTGATATGAAGAATACACATTACAACTAGTTACCATTGCATTTCTGATATCAAGAATACACGTTACAACTAGTTACATTTGAATGTCTGATATCAAGAATACACGTTACAACTAGTTACAATTGAACAACTAGTTACAATTGAATGTCTGATATCAAGAATACACGTTACAACTAGTTACAATTTAACAACTAGTTACAATTGAATTTCTGATATCAAGAATTTGCATTCTAACTAGTTAAAATTATATTTTTGATATCAGAAATAAACATTATTAGAAGTAAGAATTGTTTTTTGGTATCCTCCAGAAATGAATAAAAGCTAAATCGGCTTGCCATAGTCTCCAATATATATGTACACCCAGTACCCAAACATGCCTTCAAATAATATATAGCCCCTGATAGTAAAAGTTACCGATGTAGCATCCGACGAGCGTCCACACCAGCTCCTGCGCGGGCCGGGTGGAGGTGCTGTTCGTGGTCAGGTTCAGGTTCAGGCTGCAGTCTGCCGCTCCGCACGCCAGCAGCTGCTCCTCCGGGATGATCGCTGACAGGAAACACACACACACATTTACACTCAGAGCGCTACTGGGACAAATTGTTTTCAATAAGTCATAGAACCAACGATATGAGTTTAAATGAGAAAATAAAAATGTATGCAGACCCTTTTAAAGACAATGATATGCAACCATTTCATTACACAAAAAGAATACTTAAAAATATGAATATCTTAAGAGACATGTTTGTATATATACCCATCAGTTATCTAGTTCAGTTAACAGTGTATTGTTAATTATTATAAATAAATATTATCGCATGTTTCTTAGTTGTAAAATGCAACTTTCAAAGCGGAAACACTGATAATAAAAGAAATAAGACTTGTATTATATTGAGTCTTAGAAATAAGGATGTATTGTTCTTGCTGTTCTCTCAGGGCTTCAGTACAAATGTATTTTATATGTAAGCTAGATAATCTATAGCCAACGGAACAAATTGAGCACCGGAAATAGAATAAGAATTAAAAATCTTTGTGGTGTTCTTCTGAGAAATCATGTGAGCTGATAAACTGGGAAGCATTAACAGCAATACAATTATAAACTGACGAAGGTAACGTCATCCACTCAGAGCTCACACACACCTAGTCTCTTTAAATTAAAGCCATAAAAAACAAAGTGGTCAGTCAGCACTTAGACTTTGCCCAGTTTGTGCATCATCAGCTAAACACGGGAAGTACTGATATACACCTGAACGTCAGCAGGAGAGGACTCTTTAAAGTAGAGACACTACATACTGATATACACCTGAACATCAGCAGGAGAGGACTCTTTAAAGTAGAGACACTACATACTGATATACACCTGAACATCAGCAGGAGAGGACTCTTTAAAGTAGAGACACTACATACTGATATACACCTATCACACCATATTCCCTTCCAGGGCTTCTCTTACCGATGGTGCTGTCCAGTCTGAAGATGAGCGACGACATGAGGTTCCCCCACACCGCTGATGACTGGAAGATGAAGAAGAAGATGCCGAAGTACTGGTTGATGACGTCGGAGCCTTTCTTCCCGTCTTTAGCCGCCTGAGCGTTCCCGGCGATGGTCAGGTACGTGCATTTAGCCGACCATAAAGGAGACCCCCCCAAACCCAGAACTGCTGAGGTGGGGATGAGAGTGTACCTGAGAGAGAGAGAGAGAGAGAGAGAGAGAGAGAGAGAGAGAGAGAGAGAGAGAGAGAGAGAGAGAGAGAGAGAGAGAGAGAGAGAGAGAGAGAGAGCAGAAATACTTAATCAAAGAAAATATCATTATTATTACAGGCTATATGCCGTTATCCTGAAGTCACATGTAATTCCTTTTAAGACCTTTTTTAAGACCCTTTCCATACATTTTAAGACCTCATCTCCACTTGGAGTTCTAACCGGTTACCATGGCGACACACTTTACCTCACATTTACTATATACAATATACCTTCCTCCTTATCTTCCAACCATTTGGACGCAGACTTGCATTTCCCCATAACGATGTTGCTTAGCAACCGGCGTAAACGGAGCTCCGCGCGCTATCAAGCAGTGAGCGTGCGATGTCCTGTTCAGATGACGTCAAACCCAACGGGATGCCATCAATAAACTACACAGAATCACACTACACACCTACGCAATGATTACATTCAGGCAGACTGTAGAATACAACCTCTTTGGACCATTTATATACTTATTGGAAACAAGCTACAAAATGTAACACCTTGGGAAATGCTGTTTAATACTTTTTAATAGCCTTCATTTTCGCTAAATTGATTTATCAACTTTTAATACTTTTTAAGACCCCGCGGACACCCTGAGTAATTATTAATTATAAGAAAATGTACAGTTGTTTTTTCCTTTTGGTAGCTCCATACATGTTCTTTGCTCATACTACAGACTAGTTTCTTTACAGGCAGTATAAGTTCAACAAAACAAAGAAACCGGTATTTTCTTTTGCATTAAATCCCCCTAAAATATCTTAAAAATTACATGAATTAAATAAGAAAAAACACATAATATATATAAGAGAAAGAATACTTTAACAAAATTAATTAAGTGATAAATAGATGAATACATTAATAAAACCACATGAAAATAATAATTAAAATGTAATAAATAATAATAATAGTAGAGTTCGATAACTGCCAAAATCATTCGATCTTGCCTTTAGCCTTATCTGTCAACAATTGTCATCAAAGTATAGGCTATATATTGTATTTTAAACTTAAATTATTTACATATTTCTACGTGAATACTCCCAGAATGTAACTTTTGCCCAAACGATGCACCTTTGAATTTAACTTCAAATGTTTGAATGGTGTTGACCAATTAAAAAATGCTTCTAAAAGTTGTAGTTTTGGATAACTGTATCATGTTTAAGGATGTGTACTTCTTTCTTTAAGGAATTAAAAAAACTCAAAGCTGCAAGAATGAATTGAGCAGTTGATTAGTTGTAAACTATTAATTGGATGAGTACCAATTTTAAAATTGCAATTCCTTAGTTGCAGCTCTACGGATATTTATTTGAGCGTGTTGTTTTTTTACATTGCTGGGATAATCAAAGTGCATCCAAACAAATGTGTTATTAACCGTTTTTGATAGAAAGAATCGGCCAGTTATTAACACCGCTTTTGTGTATTTTATTAGTGTGTGTAGTATTACTGATTACCATCCGGGGTAGAGGTTTCCGAAGGAGTAGGAGACGTAGCAGGCCATGCCCACCACGATGGTCCATTTACAGCCCAGGTTTTTGATCATGATGTGAGGCAGGAACATGGAGGAGACGATGATGGAGGCGTAGACGACGCTCAGAGACGCCACGCCCATCCCCTGCTCCGCATTCAGACTGCTCTGCACACACAGACACACACACCTCTGTTAGAGCAGCACTTCAACACTTCAGAGGCGCGACCGCCAAGAAAATACAGCTCTCTTAACACATTGATCGCTCTTAAAGGGAACCATTTTCAGGTTAAAATGAAACGTATATAACTTTATATTTAAGTTGTATTTTGAGTCCTTCTTTTGGCGATTGCATTCCTTCATAAGCAAGTAGAGATGTTTAAAGACATTACAGTGTCATTATATTCTGAGAGTGTTTACATTCAAATTGTTACCCTTTTTACACAAATATCTATCTCTTTGTTATATGAAAAGTCACTTGAAGAAAATACAGCTGCAACACATTGATCGCTCTTACAGAGGACATATGATGCTAATTTTCAGGTTCATATATCAGTATGTAGTGTCTCTACTTTAAAGAGTCCTCTCCTGCTGATGTTCAGGTGTATATCAGTATGTAGTGTCTCTACTTTAAAGAGTCCTCTCCTGCTGATGTTCAGGTGTATATCAGTATGTAGTGTCTCTACATGCTGATGTTCAGGTGTATATCAGTATGTAGTGTCTCTACTTTAAAGAGTCCTCTCCTGCTGATGTTCAGGTGTATATCAGTATGTAGCGTCTCTACTTTAAAGAGTCCTCTCCTGCTGATGTTCAGGTGTATATCAGTATGTAGTGTCTCTACTTTAAAGAGTCCTCTCCTGCTGATGTTCAGGTGTATATCAGTATGTAGTGTCTCTACTTTAAAGAGTTCTCTCCTGCTGATGTTCAGATGTAGCTGCAGCACCTCTTTTCAACCTCTGTCTGAAACCAGAGCCCAGTCTGCTCTGATTGGTTAGCTGCCCGGCTCTGTTGTGATTGGTCAACCTGCTTAAAGATGTCCCGCCCCTTAGCTTATCAGGTACAATGTGTTGGAACGCTAGCCAATAGGAGCGTGAGTGTTACGTAGTGATGTCACTATGTTCCGGGAGTAAACAAAGGAGTCCAACGGAGGCGTTTCTGGAGGGAACACAGGGATGTTAGCCTCTGCAGACCATTTACATGCACTAAAACCTATATACTACAGGAAAGGCAACCCAAAAAGCATAATAGGGCCTCTTTAATTTGTCTGGAGAGCACTGCATTATGGGAAGTTGTCAAATATTTGTTATTCTCTAAACATTTTGGCACATGATAACTGTAGGTCCCATTTCCCTTTCCAAAATATTGTTATTTTATTTTGAATGTTTTATTTTTCTCCACAACCATCTGGCGACCCCTGATGCGTTTTCTCTCCTCTGGGGTCGCTCCCCGGGTTCAGAACAGCTTTGGAGAAATGGCCTCGTGCCAAAACAGTTTGTTTTAACTTTTTTTCTGAAACTCTTTGACTTTTCTTGTTGAGAAATGCTGCCAGAAGTTGCATCCTAACGATAGGTCTATTTCTTTCTTCCATTAGGGGATTATAAAACCTAAAACGGCAAAACAATCAATCCAGGCAATCACTTTACTGTCGATTATTAAAATACACGTTTTGATAATGCCTTTCACGGGCACGGGATATTTTAAAACTCTATAGTATAGTCATTCTAGTGTACAGTTTATCCTCACAGACAGTCTCAAATGTTTTATATTCCAACTGTATTGAATTATAGACAAAAATAAACACAACAGAACCGTTAACATCAGTTTTGCTGTCAATTAAACTTTAAGCAGTGCCGCCTTTGATACGGTGGACCACAAAATATTACTGGACAGACTTGAAAACTGTGTTGGTTTATCTGGCAAAGCACTTAATTGGTTCAAATCGTATCTGCAGGACAGGGACTTTGTTGTGTCTCTTGGTACAAACAGCCATGACATGTGGGTCGATTCTTGGTCCAATTATATTCAACATATTCAACATGCTTCCACTAGGCCAGATCCTAAAAGTAAACAAAATGTCGTACCACAATTATGCGGATGACACTCAGTTATTCATTAGAATAAAGCCTGTTGACTAAGGCCCATTACAACCCCTCACCAACTGCATGGAACAAATCAGCAGCTGGATGAGCAACAATTTCCTACAATCAAACAAAAAACAACAGACAATTATATTTGGTGCCAAACGGGAGGAACGGGCTGAAGTACAGTACGCGGTAAACTTGAGACATCTAGGCGTAGTTCTGGACCCCGACCTCAATTCCAAATCCCACGCTAACACAATGACTAAATCAGCATACTATCACCTGAAAAAACATAGCCAGACTTAGAACATTCAGGTCTCAACAAGACCTTGGAAAACGAGTTCATGCATTTCTTTTAGCAGGCTTCATTACTGTAACAGTGTATTTACAGGTCTCAGTAAAAAAAAATCGCTTAAACAACTTCAACTAATCCAGAACGCCGCTGCCAGAGTCCTGACCAAAACTAAAAGAGTAGGAACACATCACCCCAGTTCTCAGATCTCTGCACTGGCTACCAGTCGCTTACAGAATCGATTTTTAAATTGTATTGCTAACTTATAAAGCATTAAATGGATTTTGGGACCCCAATATATGTTGGACATGCTTCTCTGTTGCGAGTCGACCCAGAGCTCTGAGATCATCGGGGTCAGAACCAAACACGCTGAAGCTGCTTTTAGTTGCTGCTCCCCACACATGGAACACACCTGAGATATTCACCAACGCTGGGTCATTTTAAGTCATAATACTTTTTACAGCTGCACACCCAGAAGTATTTTAACTTGTTTTAGCACCTACCGTATTTACAATGTTGTTTTTAAACTATTCTGTGTCTCTCTAATGCATGTTTTTTATGAACCTGTTATTCCGTGTATTTCTCTGTTGTCTTCTTATTACGTGTTAATGACGACGTAAAGCACTTTGAGTTGCCTGTGTGTCTGAAAACGTGCTATTTAAATAAACTTACCTTACCTAAGCAAAAAGTGCCTGTGTTAGTTATTCCTCTTGCAACCTATGATACTAACTCCCACTGTGTGTCATTTTCAATGGACATTAAATCACAACTCTGTATAATAAATAATACACTTCTCCACTTACCTGTAAACTCTGCAGGCCTCCATACGCCGTGAAAAGTGAGAGGAACCCGACAGACACCGCCAGCACGTTCTTAAAGTTACGGCTAATCATGGCTGCCTCTCAGAAACTGAAAAACCGCTAATACAAATGTAAATACAAAGTGAAGTCCGTTTGTTTCAGATGACTGGCTTCATACAGCAGCTGCTCAGAGTCAAGTCAGAGGAATCGCTCTGCTGAAAGATCGTCCTGGATTAAGTCTAAACTGGTAATAACCCGAGCACAAAGTTCAACACACACACACACACACACACACACACACACACACACACACACACACACACACACACACACTTTATTTACACGTTCTGCTGTTCTCTAGTTGTGTTGCATCACCACCACACTGCAAACTCAATTCAAGTGGAATGCATAAAGTAGTGCCAACAAAATACTCTTTACCAAAAGTTAAAAGTACTTGATAACTTCATTTTCCGTTGTACTACTACTTGTGTTTTTCCCCTTTTTCTTCACTTTAAAATATATATATTTATTTCATATTTTTATTCTAATATTCTAAAACTTAACCTAATTAGGTATTTCTGATTCTGCTGTCGAATTAATTTACCGAAGTCAACATTTAAATATTTGTCTCCTTTGTTTACTTCAATCAATGTTTATTTATATAGCCCAATATCACAAATGTCACATTTGTCTCAGTGGACTTCACAGTTTGTACAGAATATCAGTATGACAATACGACACCCTCTGTCCTTAGACCCTCTGTCCTTAGACCCTCTGTCCTCTGTCCTCAGACCCTCTGTCCTTAGACCCTCTGTCCTCTGTCCTCAGACCCTCTGTCCTTAGACCCTCTGTCCTTAGACCCTCTGTCCTTAGACCCTCACATCGTACAAGGAAACACTTCCAGAGAAAACCCACAGTTTTAAAGGGGAACATGGGAGAAACCTCAGGGAGAGCAACAGAGGAGGGATCCCTCTCCCAGGACGGACAGACGTGCAATAGATGCCGTGTGTAAATCGAAAAGATAACACATTTACAACATAGGTAGTCCAAATGTTTGGAAATGCATGTGTCTATAATAAGAAGATGAATCTACGAGGATGTCAGCAATCTTGTGGGAGCCATCAGGGAAGTAGTATGGTGAGAGTCAGGCAGGACCACAGAGACAGGCTCAGCCACGACTCGAAGTCAACTTCTGTAACATAAAGACATCACTGTGTAACACTTCTATTGGCTAGCGCTCCATCACATTGTACGTGATATGGCTACATTTACTGTACGATACGGTACGGTATAATTTAAAATTAAATTAAATTAATTGAAATAAAGAAATGTATTTATTATTTATTTATGTACATATTCCCTATCATGTCTATTTAAGTCCCATTTCTTGTTTTTATATTGTCTTGTTGTTGCGCGTTGGCACCTTGAGCTCATATTGTAATTTTGCTGTACTTGTACAATGACAAATTAAAGATCTTATCTTATATTACTTTATTAGTCAGACCAAGTCTGAAATTTGACTTGCGTCACAGCAGCTCCATGTCCAACACCAACA
>CALSBZ010041236.1:0-22394 GCA_943591055.1 Gobionotothen gibberifrons
CATTCTTTCAAATTAGACTTAGTCCAAAGTGGTAACACTTGAAAAAATAATCTGACATTTGGATTTAATGCTTGTCTTGATTTGCTGAAGTCTGTTTTACAATTCTGTTATTGCGGCCAATAGAAAACGGATTAGAAAATACATTGCCTATCAATAGTCATCATATAGGATATCCAATAAATGGTTAAGAAACAAACAGACGTGCAATCACCGCTAAATGCACTTTAACACAGGGGTATCTCTTCTTGCACTTTATGTAGCACTTTTATCTTTTCTTGCACTTTATATGTCGTAGCTGCTATATTGTACTGCCATGTGGTAAATACTAGTGTATGCTGCTCTTGCTCTTTTGCACTTTTTGCATATCATGTTTTTAGTTTTTGCTATGTTTGTAAAATGTAATTTTCTTAAATATTTTATGTGAGGGACTGCGGATGGAAATTAGCTCAAAGATAAATCTGGCGCTGTTACGCTCGACACATTTGAATGTTTTAAGTGTTCATTATTGTGCATTGTCCCTGCCAAATAAACGATTAAATAAAAATAAATAAATGATAATCACTTTTTACTTTGGTTTGATAGATACAAATGCAGTCTAGTATAGAGCAGGTTTAGGGAGTAACGGATTACATGTAATGAGACTATGTAATCGGGTTGCAAAAAAGGTAACTGTAATCCCTTAAAATGACAACAAATATGTTATCAGATTATTGTTACATTTGTAAAATGTATGTTGCAATTAGGCCTGTCACGATAATTAATTTTGTTGGACGATACATTTTCCCGGAAATTATTGCGATAAACGATAGTATTGTCGGCACCGTTGTAAGACCATTTTAGACCACTGACATAATGATAATATATAATAATTCAAGTACATCCTTTCAAACAGAACTTTGTATTGAACATTTAACATTGCAAATGAAATGTGAAATACTATTCAAATATATAAATTATATATAATAAATAAAACAAATTAATTCAATTATAAAATAATAATTAAAGGTGAGGTGTCATGGCCATTTCCACTGATCATAATTCCATTGTTGAGGTATACTAAAATAGAAAAATACTGTGCAATTTTCCAAACTCACATTGGTTTCGCATACAGCATCTCTGTAAAGTGTGTGTATTCACTTTCTCCACTAAACGGCTCGCTGCAGCTCTCCCCCCCCTCCCTGTGAGCCCAGTGTGCTCCGATTGGGCAGCTCGGCCCCTCTGTTCTGATTAGTCAACCACCAGAGAGGCTCCTCCGAAAGCTGGCTTCAGTTAGCTGCTAGCTAGCTGAAAACATCAACGGTAGCACACACCATCATATGCCAATATATACACCTTACACACCCTATAACATGTACAGATTCGAGTATAGACATTTGAGGCGTAGAACGGAAGAAGAGTACGTTATTTTTACCTGTAATAAACTACTTTGTTTGATGAAAAATCAAATCATGGTTTGCTATATATGAATGATATGTTATAGGAGCAAATACTTCAGGGAAGAAAGGCTACTAAGTATTTTCTATCAAACTTTATTTTAGAAATGTACAAAATGAACATAAATATACATATATACACGGTATATCATCCATTGCTCCCCGCCGTCTTGCAAGCTACAGCCGGCTGAGGCATCGGAGTGGTCATCCCGTCTCAATCATGTATTGTCCGCCAGATACGCCAGGAGTTTCAAAATGTATCAAATGCAAATCAGAAAATATTATATAATAGAAACGTAGTTGTTTTAGATTCGTTAGTAGTAGTTGTGGTAGGAGTGTGTATCTCAACACCGTTAGATATTGCCAGCTAATATGCTAACCTAGCTTCCTTGTTTACCTTGGTAGCATATGAACGTTAGCTCGGAGAAAAGGCAACTAATGTACTGTAATAAAACCACTATGAACAAAAGCTAGTGGTTCATATTAGGCTAGCAATAACGTGTTTACAATTGCAATTTTATACAGCGGACTACGTTCGGTCATTCCTTGTAGCTGGCATGAAAACAATGTGTTTGCCGAGCATGTATAGCTAGCCTCGTTAGCATGCACAGTATACTCCGGGTGATTTCCATCTCGGAGAGAAATCACCCGGAGTATGATGTAGTGTAATAAAACCACTATGAACAAAAGCTAGTGGTTCATATTAGGCTAGCAATAACGTGTTTACTATTGCAATCTTATACAGTAGTCTACTACGTTCGGTCATTCGTTGTAGCTGGCATTAAAACAATGTTTTCGCCTAGCTAGCCTCGTTAGCATGCACAGAGCTCCGTCGCAACTTGGAGGAAAACCACATATAATGTACTGGCCGTAAGGGAAATCACCCGGAGTATACTGTATGAGTATTCTGTGTGTGAATGCAGACATTATCCTGCCATGACAAACATGTAAAGCCATCTGCTGACATTGTAGTTTATATGTGTAAACGTTAGCAACTGAGTTAGCTCAGTTAGCACCGTGTCAATGGCTCAGCACCCCAAAAAACGTTTACCCATTTTCACAGTTGTGGTAGATATAGCTTGCTTGTTTTAAACATCATAAATACACAAACAACAATGAATACTTACAGATTGGGTACCCGAATCTCCCGCTGGTCCAAACAAAGTAGGAACAGCATCGTCCTTCAGTGTCCTACGCTGTATATATCCGGTATGAATCGCTTCATGTTTTGTGAAGCTATTCTCCGTGAAATGCCGCACACACAGTAAAATACCGGCTCCAACATCTGAAGGAACAGTGTTAAAAAGGAATGTCAACCACTGACTTCGTCCTGCCCTCGGTAAGGCATGCATTGAACATTTCCCCTCACAAGACAGGAAACAGACCCTCGTTGGCATGACTGGATACAGTTTTGAACTGAACCTGAGATTCCAACAGTAATAATGCTAGGCTGGCAGAGGGTACGGCCATAGCTCTGGGCGTGGCTACTGGGTGCTTCTACGACACAGTACCCAGGAAGTAAAAAATGGACAATGACGTATCTCCAACGAGCCGTTTTGGGGAGGTATTTTCTGTTTTAGAGTTGTACTCACTACAGGGTGTACTTTGAGGGTTTTGACTCTGCACACCGTTTACATGCAGAAAAACCTTCATAACACACAAGGGGACGGGTAATAACTGGAATAGCATGACACCTCACCTTTAAGTCACACACAACCAAAACAATACATTAAATAGATTCAGGCTGGAAAGCAGAGCTCTCTCTATCTATCTAAAAAACACATTATCTCACGAGCAAAAAACCCCCCCTTAAAACATCAGTCAATTGTACAGTCCACTGTCCATACAAAGACCCAGATGCCTCAACAGGCCATAACCAAATCTGTATTTCAACGTTTTCGAGCAAGAAACACCAACGTGTTTGCATTGTCGGGCAAATGCATCTTTGATTGCAAACTGTCGGGAAGGTGGGGGCTCTCCATCTCCAGCTGCCGTGTTTGCTCCCAGCTGGGGAAATGGAATGGGGTGGTTGTGTTTCAGGTGCAGTTTAAGGTTGGTCGTATTGCTAGCTGTTGTTGCTACTTTAAAAAAACAAATGTGACACACCAGCTCATTCAAGTCCGTAGGTTCGCCTCGTTCATTTTGGCTTAAATCCAAAATATTCCCACACCGGAGATGTGGAATTAGGTTTCGCAACCAATTCCATTTAACTTCAAATTCCCCTCGAGACCCCTCGATTCCACCGGGTCCGTCTGCGCCGCGTAACGGCTGCGCCGCGGTTTTGGTCCGGCCTCCTCCGGCGTCATACCCTACCGGGCGCGTTTCAGAAGCATTACGGAAGCGGAGCGTCTTGCCTGTCTGCTCGCAGTTTTTGTTGATTTGGGCATATTTCCTGGGCAGGCTACTTTGTACAGACAAAGTTAATAATAATTATAATATCCCAGTTATAAACGACATGAATCAAAGATATGTTGCTGTATTTTAGTGGTAAGAAAATGCATTCATCATCATAATTATTCTATATATATAATTTACACAGTGCCTGTAAACCGGAGGAGAACGCTGGCATTTCTCCTCCTACTTGAAAGACTACGGAGGGATAGGGGCTGCAAAATGAGTTTGTGTGTGTGTATATATATATGCTCTGAACGTTCCACTTCCTGCCTGCCCGACATTACCTTACGGCTGCGCCGCGTCAAAAATAGGATTCATCCTATATTTTAGAAATTCCTTGCGGCGAGGAGCTTCTGGGACGCTTCGACTCACGGAGTAGCGCGGCGTAGCGGGTCTGGTGGAATAGCACCCATTGACTAGAGTGGCCGCGATCGCTAAAAACCCCGCGGCGCAGACGTAACGCGGCGCAGACGTAACGCGGCGCAGACGCTCCCGGTGGGATCAGGGGGTCAGTCACACGTTGTCCCCTGCTTGTCTCTATATTATTCATTTGGCTGCTACACTGCTGCACGCGGAGTGTCCTGACCTGGCTGTGTGAGCCCCGCCCCTCACGGCGCGCCTGGCCGGTGTAGGTACCATATGTGTTCGGCCTACCATATGTGTTCGGGGTCCGTTACACTTACCAATGACGTCACGCATTGGCTGTACGGCAACCCAAGAGGTAATAATAATAATTCTAAATAAAACAGGAAGTTAACCTAAATTACATTTAAGACACTGCAACGAAAGTAACAAAAACAATGTAATATCCTTTTCCGTTTCACAGAACACAAATTGGGTTATTTACATAATTATGTTTACACTGCTGACATTTACGGGACACAATTCACTGGGTTATATAGTGTGTGTTGCACCACGGACGAGTTAGTGAGTGCACCTGTGTTGTGTTGTCATTCTAGCTTGTGTAGCGTGTATACAAGATCATCCTGCTTTGCTGTAATGTGATGGAAAATAAAGTGTGGTGTTCCATACTAAACACGCCGCCTCCGACTCCCATTCATCGGCTCTACAACACTGTCGATTGTTCTTTTTTAACATTCAAACATAAAAAATAACAATCGACATGAATCTGAATGAGGGAGGTGATTTATTATCATTACAACGTCATTTCCCGATCATTTAAATATGAATATGGTGAAATACATTCTTACAATAAGCGAGAAATTGAGTTAACTCCTGTTTGACAGTAACTGTGAATTTATTTCCTTTTTATTTAAAATTAGAAATCAAATTTGATCATACACCAATAGGGCGGGTCATACTCAGGTGCTAACATGAATCTGAAGGAAATCCTAACATGGGGGTGTCTAAATGATGTGTTTTTTCATGGGGAATTCAAATATGAGCTTATTTAAATCGTCTCTAACCTACATCGTTTTGTTTTTCTAAATTGGCAATTTTACCCTTTCAAACCTATATAAGATAGTAAAAGATATAAGGGAAATAATGTATATTGACAAAGCCAAATCCTTTTAAAATATGTATTAACAGGTGAACTGCATATATATATATATATAACTGGATAAGATTACAAAGAGCAATCTTCTGACTTCTTGAACTTTGCCAGGTTGCACAAGTCCTGCTTTGACTCATTCTTGGACATTAGTCTCCTGCTAGTCTCCTGAGCTCTGATCCCTCCGCCATCCCTCTTTTCCTGTGAGAAGTACTTAGCAGAAGCCTCGGTCACCATTTTAACAACCCCGATTTCTCTTATTCTTCTCCTTCTCTCTCTCTCTACCTACACTCATTCGTCTTTGATCAGACCCCCAGTATACGCTAGTCAGCGCCCCTAGTTACACCAATCAGCGTGCGATTACCGTACAGCCAATCACAATGCGTGACGTCATTGGTAAGTGACGGACCCCGAACACATATGGTAGGGCGAACACATATGGTACTGACACCGGCAGCCACAGCGTGCCTGGCTAAAATGCTGGTCACATCCTTATGTAAACAAACACGCATGTAAACGGAAATGTATCGAGGTCAGAAAAGTTATCGAGTTCATTTTTATTCATTGTATGATAAGTCCATTAATTGCTTATCGTGACAAAAATGCACCCCCATCCCAAAATCCCCACAAAGTCCCATTCAAAATGTTAAATGAAAAGATGTGGCTTAATTTGTCTTGTGCTTTGGGCTCAAAAATGTGATCCAGTCTTCTCAAAATGATCCGTGCATGTGATGGAGGAATGCACAGTGCCTGTAGGGGGTGTGGTCTCAATAGCCATGCAGTAAGCAGTGTGCTATGGCATGGATATTCAAGTGTACTTGAATGGCATCGGTTTGTTTTAGTCAAGATTATGCTAAAATATACTTTCCCCAACTATATTTAAGTTCCCTATGAAGAGCCAACCTTCAATTTAGAAAATTCCCAGTTTATTCCCGTTAATTCCCATTGAAAGTTTCCATCTTTGAAAATTCCCGGAATTTTGCAACCCTAGTTGCAATACATTAAATAAAATAAGATCAAAATATTACAAAGCGCATGTTGTGTGTGCTCTTAATCCATATATACTGTAGTAAACAAAAAATCAGTTTGTTGTAAAAGGAGCTGATTTTATTTCTGCTTTGTGAACTCTATTGTGTTGTAGGCTTATTCTTTAGGTTGGATACTATACACCTACTGCCTGAATTTTCTTCATGGTTTACACTTTCTTTGGTTAATTTGTTGTTTTTTGATTAATTCAGTATGTGACCCCACACTTTATAAAATAGTGTTTGGGGGCTTAACTGTATTTATTCAACTAAAACAGTTTGCTTAGATGGTATTAGTGCTTGTTACACTGTAGTATGTGCTCATGTGTTTCATTGTTGAACAAAAGCCTGCATTTGCTTTAGGCAGGTTTTCCTATAAGTAAAGTCTCTGATCAGATGACACAATGAAAAATACAATATATCTCATCAAATTGTTATGCGTTAAATGGGGAATTTCTGGGGGAAAATGTATTCATGATGGAGTCAGGACAGTGTTAGGCTATCTTAGCAGGTTATATGTTTCACCCTGCTAACAGCCTTTATACTAAGCTAGGTTAACTCTGTCCGGAGCTCTGTAACAAACACACACACAAGCTAGACCTTTTACACTGCAGACATCTTGACTTGCCGCTGAATAGTGTGCCACAGTGACGCGTCCTAAAACCCGGAAGTAAGCTGCGCATGGGTTCCTTCGACAAAAAAGCAATGCAATTTCTCCATAGGATTTTAGAAAATAGCTCGAAATAAAGTCTGTGGTTGAAACACATTTAAGAGACGGATCACGCTTTGTTCAGTCGGATAATCTCCACATGTCTACCCTACTTTTATAATTTTCGAATCATAAATCTAATCGATAGATTTATGATCGATAGGTTTATGATTAGAAAATAAAAAAAACTCTATGAAGTTAAGTCTATTCATTTAATGCTTTACCTCTGTGTTACGTACCGTGACAAGTCGAAATGTCTCCTGTGAAGGAGGCTTGTGGATATCAATCTTCTCGTTTCAATCAAAGAAAGAAATACAAATTAAAAGCAACTATTTCTTGAAGTACTCTGAAATGCAACATTGTTGGGATCTAAACCTGTGTTGTTTTGCAAATTGTATACAAAATGGTGCTGCGTTGGACAAAAGCTTTCATCAATGGAATTGTTGTCAAATCTAAATGTGTTTTTTAACTTTGAATCTTAACTGTTTTTCATTGACATGTTTCTGTGCCTTTTTTCTCTCAGCAACACCAACATTTCCTACGAGGCAGTACCTGCTGTGGGAGCCGATGGAACCAACATCATGAAACTGATTCCTGTACAAACGGTCAACAGACAGTTTTTCCAATCTCCAACAAGCCAACCTGAAACAGATCCTACACCACAGAGAGCTGAAGCCATGAACATTTCATCAGAACCTGTCCAGATGTTTAAAACAAATGTGGAACTTACTAACTCAATGAACAAGTATTTATCCCAGCAACAGAATACAAAGTTAAGGGCCATAGCTCCAAGTGCAACACCTGCAGCTAACATTAGGATGTCCGGAAGAGTTCCGAGTCAGCTCCCAGTCACAGTGACATCTCTAGAACTCCCTAGAGGACAGTGCCCACGGACTCCCTCTAACACACAAGTCCAAACAGTCCCAGCACCTGAACTACCTAAGAAACAGATTTTTACTTCGTCGGCCAACTCCTCTCCGAGTACAGCCTTGTTCAACGGGTTAACTTTAAGCTGTTTCAATCAAGAGTTTGATCAAAAGATGGATTCTGCATTTAATACGCTCCAGTTTCTTTGCAAGGTGGCAGGTAAACATTCATTAAGACCTCAATTAAAAGATTCACCACATTTAACATTGATTCCAAAGGGTTCACAAAAGCCCAACAGCCCCATGAAGTGGGTAGTTGGTGAAGAGGATGGCTCAATAGTTCCAACTCCTGATCCAATTAATTCTGTAACTTCAGAGGTCCTTCGAATTGTTGCAGAGAGAGAAAAAGCTAAAAAGCTCTGTGCCGGCATTACCAAACCCAGTCATACTCTTGAGCCGGTTCCTTCTCTTGTTGCATCAGAGATTATTCGAGTTGCTGCAGAGAGAGAAAATGCTGAAAAACTCATTACCAAACCGGGTCCAACTCTTGAGCCTGTGCCATATTTTGTTGCTTCAGAGATTCTTCGAGTTGCTGCAGAAAAAGAAAAGGCAAGCAAGCAATGTGATGTCATTTCAAAACCACTTTCTGGGTCGAGTCCAGGCACAAGCCTACACAGACAGAATCACAACTTGGGCATCAAAAACAGAGAGGATGCACCACAGCAAAAGAAGGTAGATATATTTAACATTCCTCGTATGGCAGTGCCTACAAGAAACAGTGGGGAAGTAGGGAGAAATCCGAGTCGGATTCCAGTCATAGTGACATTTCCAGCACTGGGAGCAACCGCGAGAAACGGTGAGAAGTTAGGGAAAACCCCCAGTCGGCACCCAATCACAGTGAAATCTACAGCACTACCCAGAGGACATGGCCTTCGGAGTCCCCCTGATACACAAGTCGGACCAGTCCTAGTATCTGTAGTACCACCGGCTATCAAGAAACATGTTCCTACTTCATCAGCCAACTCCCGTCCAAGTTCAGGCTTACCCAATGTTGTCAATTTGTCCCCTACCACAAGTGTCAACCAAGGAGTTAATCCACAAAGTGATTCTACACTTGAAATACGCAAGTTTATTTGCAACAATTCCAAAAAAAATGCATCTGGACCTCCATCGAAAGATTCAAAACCACACTTAAGATTGATTCAAAGGGTTTCAAAAAGGCCCAACAGCCCCATGAAGTGGGTTGTTGATGATGATGATGATGATGAACCAACAGCTCCAACTCTTGATCCCATTGATTCTTCCGTTGCTTCAGAGATTTTTCGAGTTGTTGCGGAGAGAGAAAACCTTGGAAAGCACTGCGACGTCATCCCAAAACCAGAATCTGGGTCAAGTCAGGGCAAAAATGTTCAAGGACAGGAAACCGTAATCGTTTGTGATGGTAAAGTGTTTTTAGTGGCAAAAAATTGCAGCTTACAATTTGAAACTGGGAAAAGTAACTCGCCCTTGGCAGAAAGCAAAGCATATGAATTCAACAAAACTATCGGACCTTCTTGCCAACAATCAGTGAAAGCAAGGGGGGGCCTCCAAATAATCCCTCAAGATGAGTCAGGCGAAGTGATTGACCTGTGTGATGATGGCGCTCACAAGGACTCGTCTCAACCATCAGTTCATACGCCAGGAGTCACTCATCCATTCACCTCCGACAGCAGCAGTGGAATATACTGTCAAATAGAAAAGGATACCGGCAAAATTGAGGTGAGGACAATTCTATTGCTACATTACATTTTATACCCCATAGTGTTACAACAGGATTCCATCACATGTCACTGCACAGTTGCAATGGAGCAGGCTTATGCACATGAAAAGCCAGTCAGCCAAAAAACCTGTAGTTTTCAATAGGCTTGTTTGAGACGCGTTGCGGCTCGCCTCGGAGAGTAGCCGATCGCAGCCGATCGCAGCCGGGGGAGGTCTCAAAAAGCTCGCCTGAAGTCGGACAGCTCGGAGTCGGCTTCGTCTTCTTCTTCTTCTTCTTCTTCGCCTTCTTCTTCTCTCGGTTTTTTGGCGGATTGCAAACAACTTTAAGGTGCATACCGCCACCTCCGGAGTCGGCTTGACTCGGTTTGCATTTATAAAGAATTCACTTGTGAATTATATACAAGGTCAATGGTCCGGATCAATGCCAGTAAAGTCCCGGTGCGTCGGGGAACTCACGCAGCGTCAGAAAATAAAACGCTCTCTCTTTTCCTCCGTACCCAAATCTTTTAAAAACAGGGGTTCAACGAGTGGATACAGATTTGGCGGACCCACAGAAAATTGCTATCAGAAACAATGCCTGACGTGTTTTGGATGTAATCTCATCTTTGTTTACATTAGCAAGCCTCGCTAACACTCAGAGCTAACCTGTACTGTAGAGCAGCGGTTCTCAAACTGTAGGTGGTCCGTGGAAAAAAGCTAAATAAAATCCACTTTTTACTATCAAGGATTTTCGGGGACCACCTCATATGTGACTTGCTCTATCGAAATCAGTCGAATTGACCCGAAGACACATAAAGTTGTATACACTGTTGGAAAGAGGAGGTTCCTAGCTTTCTAATGATATCAGGCAGTGGGGTAGTGGTCGTTGGGCTCATCGGACATTTATGAGAGAAAATCTCTAATGTCCAAGTGCAAGTGAATGCACCACAAGACACGAGCCTTGTAACCCCTCCCCCGGCCCTGGCGCGAGTGTGGAAATATCTTTGGCGGCGATTTCATTTGAACGGGACGGAGCAAAACGAGAAGCTTCCGGACTTACGGAAGGAACGAGGTATTTGCAGTCTACAATGACAGAGAAGAGGCTGTCAAGTTTGGCTGTACTCAGCATTGAATCAAAACGCACTAAAGCTTTGGATCTTATTCAGTTTGTGAGGCGTTTTGCTGAACAGAATGGTAATCGCCGCATCATAACAGTGATTGACAGCTGATAGGAATAATATGATTGTTAATATTACATATTAATTCAGACAAACATCGATGAGACAGTTAATTAATGTACTTATTGCAGCAGTCTGCATATATTTGGTACTGGTCTAAGAGTGTTCAACTAATGCAGTTATTGTTCAGTTAAAATGCATTCAATTATGTCTGCCATCTTATATATTTCTATTTAAGGCTTTACTGATGTGCCACAATAATGTCACCTAATGTTATTCAGTTAAAATATGAATATTTTGGCTTTCCAAGTTAACATTGATTGATATGACTGCATTGTGGCATTGTTTGGGACGACCTAATTAAAATAGCGTCCGCCGTCCTCTTTGAGAAACATACACAACGCAGACAGACACCGGTCACAAAAGTATCAGATAGGCTTCAATTTACTTTTGATTGTCTATAATTAACTATTATAAAATATCGGCGTTTTAACACTATGTTTATATATGTACTTATTTTTACGGTTTGCATATGGGGTGGTCCGCGAAAATCCTTGATAATAAATAGTGGTCCGCATAAACAAAAAGTTTGAGAACCCCTGCTGTAGAGCACGTGTGCTTAAAAAGCAGGACATAAAAAAAGGAACTCACCTTATGATAAACCCGCAAGAGAAAAAGCATTTGAGCTCCATACTGTTTCAGAAATAATCTTTGATGTGGTTTAGAACAGGATGGCGTTTTATCACAGCAGAATTTAACTTTATCTCCGGTAGAATTCTGATCAGGCATTAGCTCCACCTCCTCTTTTCTTTTTTCAAGCTAAGGACCCAAAATCCGCGTTTCTCTAACAAGGCTGCAACATGGGCTGCAAAAGAGTGGTATGAGCAGTATGAGGCATGGCTACAATGGGTGAACTGTTTGGTATTTTAAGCAAAAAACTTCACAGACATGTTTTGTATAGGCATGGCCCTACAATATATGTTTCCAATATATATTACATCAGAATTTATAAAAAAATAAAAAAAGACATTTTATTTTTTTATAATGGGACACAGGGTTCGGTCCGGATTGATTTGCAGTTCGGTCCGGATCCGGACCTTGGTCCGGAGTTTGAGAAGCCCTACACTAGGTATACACAGCAGCCTGTGAGCAGTATGAACCGTGTGTATGAATATGCTAAGATATATAAAGTATGAAAACGGTAAGCAGTGCAAGTATAGATAACATATATAGATATTAATTTCATGATGATAAACATTGTGGAACAATGATGAAAAATGTTAATGGAAGGGGCGACCTAAAACTGACACAAAACAACAACAAACATTTGCCGAGCCAATTGGTGAGTTTCATCAGCAGCACGGGGTAAAAACCACCAATGAGCGCTCAGCTCGAGATACCAGCGAGTCGTTTCCCATCAAGCATTTCGCTTCCGCAGCCCGTGGAGAGAAACTGCGGCGCCTCGCCTTGCTCTCAAGTCTGCGGGCGTCTTTGTCCCGCGAGATTTCAATCTCTCATGTAGGCGAGCCTCCAGAGCAAGTCGGACAAAATGACTACCCATCATGCAACGCACTAGCAAGACGTTGATCGCAAATGCGCAGGTCTCGCTTGTCTCAAACAAGCCTACTGCCTCATCCTCCAAGATATTTACCTCTGTATATGCTATATTTTTTAATACGGTAAAACAAATACTGTGCCCCACATTCATTTATTGATGAACAAGTGAACATTTCCTATTAATACGACATTTTCTATTGCTGAGGACTTGCAGTTCAGGGTTCACCTTTTTAATTTAGATAAGGTGAATGTGCTCAATCTACAAACAGAAAAATTCAAAGCACAAATGGAGAAGTTGCGATTTTTAGCTAGTTCAAAACAACTTCAAACTAACCATCAAGACCATAAGCTCATTAGGAATATGTTATAAATAATAAAGGTAATAAGAAGTATCATTTTCTAATAGACCTTTTATAGAAGCAGACTTCTTTTCGCTGGTTATGAAAAAGAACGCAGGATTAACACTTGCGCTTCACTTTTAATACCCTAAGGTTGCTACTTGATCAATAGGCTGAATACAGACTGAACTGTTTAAAGTCTATGATTCCTCTGATCAATATTTATTGATTACCTGCAACCAAAAAGTGACATGTATTTTTTCCTGGCTAACTGCAGGGACATTTTGTTTACCAGAAACTTAATGTGAGAATACCTTCAGGTGTTACATGTGGAAATCTGCGATTGGCTGACAACTACTTAAAAACATACCAATGCCTAACATGTTGTCATGTGTGTTTATTGTATTACATTACATTGCAGTACAGTAAAGAAATGACAAACAAGGTTTGAGTTAATTTAGAAAAAGTGTAACAATTAAAATACCAAGAAATATTATAGGCAGAGATATCACAAATAATACATTTGCATTTAAGGGGCTTTACAATAGAACCGACAAGGAACAACTCCACTAAGTAATCTCAAAACCACAAATGCATGTTTTCACATTTCTGTTTGTGTACAGATTGAGCAGTCCGATACAAAAGGTGAATCAGTTAGTTTGAGAAGTCTTGGTAGTTGTATTTAATGTTTTCGACAGAACCAGGCTAACGGTTTCCCCCTGCTCCCTGTCTGTATGCCAGCCTCATAACGTCCTGACTCCAGCTGTGTAACTTCAGCTGCACGTCATATGCCTTTTGCTTTTTGCTCACGGTGGGCCTTGCGGTAAAAGTTAGGTTTTGTTACCATGGTCACGTCCACTGGTTCTGCTGCTAAATACAGCTGTCATATGATTGGTCCAGACTAATATCTCAACAAATATTGGATGGATTATTATGCAGATGAAATGTTTGGTTTCGTGAAGAATAACTTGTTGATCCGCCGACTCATTTGATTAGGTTTGGAACCAAAAGGCCCTCAAACATTGTGACATTCCCATCAAACTCATCTGTACCTTGTGTTTGGTGCTAACTAATAAATATCTCATTACAAAAAGATGCTGATCCTTTAACATTATTGCTAAACATCCGCATTTTTTATTTTGAGCATGCTGACAAAGCGTCTATGCCCAAGAACCGCTGTTGTAGAGACGCTAATATAACTTGTATTCTTCTTTTATGTATTGTTTGAATTGAAAGAGTTTATTTTTCTTCTCACAGTGCTCTATGAATCCTGCTACAAGTTGGACATCTTCGCTGGCAGCGGAATCCTGTAAAATTGCCGATCCTCTGCTGAGACACATGTTTGGAATAACAGCCGATGTGAAAATTAGCCTGCCGAGGATTGACAAAGACTCGTCTGCAAAACATCTACAGAGTGAGTCCATAAAGTCGGTGGAGGATAATCAGGAACAAGCGAGCGGGTTGCAACAGGAAGATGTTTCTTTACAGGACCTTTACAGTCTACCAGATGGTACCGTCAATGTCCCAACAGGGAAAGTACTGAAAACTGAACCAGAGGATTCTGACAGTCCATCTCCTCTCTATGCGTTCTACTATTCAGGTAGAGCTCTGGACAAGGGAACATCATGTCATATTAAAAGTGAGCCAGAATGTGGATATGTGGAACCCATAGATGAAGATTTCCTCAGCACAGATGAAAGCAACATCCCCAACTCACAGGACATCGCTGGCCGGCCACAGACTCCGACTTGTGTGGATCCGAACACAAACACGGGGAGAATGGGAAGAAAAAGGAAGCGCACAATGTGTCCTTGTTGCGTCCCTGCGGGGGGGCACGGTGCATGGTCGGAAGAGCCCAAGAAGTGGGCATGGGGGACGGCGCAGACGAGTAGAAAAGGGGGAAGAACCAAATTTGCTAAAAAAGTTGTAAAAACATCTGGAAAGATCAACTGTCAAAAAGTGAAGGAGTGTAAGACTGCTGAGGGTCTAGTGAGTGACAGTGAGACCACTGTCACTGAAGCAGTGAAACTACACGAACAGATCCAAAGACTCAAAGAGCTTCTGCACGAGAAAGAGGACGCTTTAAAACTGATGACAAACAGCGTGGGCGGGGACCCAACTATTTGAACTCTAATATCTTAGGAAACGTTTTTTATTATTAGTATAGAATATGTTGCTCTCCCATTTATGTTTGTTGGAGTTAGCAACTGTAAAAACACATCTAATGTGAGAAATTAATAAGAAATGCTTTAGTAAACACTGTCAGTGTGGAGTTTATAGTTGGTAACTAAAAAGCTATTTGCTTAAAAAAATGCTTAAATGTAATATTTCCTAAATAGACTAATACATTATTAATATTTGATAAGGGAACTTGTGCAAATAAATGACCTTGTTGAAGTGACTCATGTGAACACTTAATCCATGAATGTTTGGATGGAGTTCCAGTTTGACTTCGGGTGTTGCAGCAGCACAAGGACCAAAGTAAGCACTGAAAGAGAAGGGACATTTATTGGAAATATATAAGATTAAAGGAAATAGAAACTATATAAGACTAATTTAATTTGGAGTAAAAAGGCAAGCATTGTGTATATGTGTATCTATCAATGCAGTACTGTTAACATTTCAAGTGGTGGAAAAGTACTCCTTTAATTGTGTAAAAGTAGAAATACTATGTTCTTGAAATATACTCAATGTGTAATAAAAGTACTCAGAATGGCTCTTTTAAAACAATATTTCAGAATATTTGTTTATAAGCAGTAGCAAAAACATGTCCAATTATTTGGAAGTTGTAGTGTGTAAATGTTGAGCAATTTTTAGAAAACAAATGTAGAGTAAAAGTACAATTGTCTCAAAAGTGTAATGGAATATAAGAATATGTAGCATTACATGAAAAGTAAAGTACAAGTATGTGTTACAGCTGTATACATATACAGTGTTGCAAAAAAGTATTTAGTCAGCCACCAATTGTGCAAGTTCTCCCACTTAAAAAGATGAGAGGCCTGTAATTTTCTTTAAGCATTAATCTGTCAAATGTTCAAAACGGCCTTGTTTCACTTAAATAGCCTCAAAATCAAGAGTCACATTCTTAACGAAATCTACTAAAACAAAGTACTTCATGGTAGTGGTCAGCTTTTAAAAAGAAGAACAGGGGGGTATACTACGAAGCAGGATTTTCGCTTAGCCGGCTAGCTTCAGGGAAAACTCCGGCTTTCCGGTCCTACGAAGCTGGTTCTCTTTTTAGCAGTCTAGATCTCCATGGTAACTTATGCTGAGCGGCTAACCTCCTCGGGAGGAGGTTAGGTTGCAGGCTAAGAGATCAACTCAGTGAAAGCACCGCCTTCTGACCAATCAGAGCTCAGTGTGCGGAGTTTAAAGCGATCAAGTCATATTACAGGAGAAAGGAAATACAGTTTAAACTGCCGTTGCAGGAAAGACGGCCGGCAAATATCACCGACTGTGTGAACGTGAACATTAATAGAATATCACCTCCCATCTTCAGCGCAATCTGACTATTATAACATTAGCGTTAAGAAAGCTTAATTAAATATCTGCCACAACATAAGTAACCGGATCAAAGTAACAGTACAGTCCGCGGCATCACATCGTAATGTATCATATATTTCCTTCTCTGGCCGTGCAACACTTACAGTGTCACATACTGTATGCAGAAGTATTATTTTAAGCAACACATTACGAAACACTCGAGTCAAATGTAATTAAAGTCAGATCGTGTCTTAGACGGGGCAGTGATATCATAAACCTGTTAATGTACGCATTCAAACACTTGTTCTGTTACCAGCTGTATTCACCTTGCAGGTGCAACTATGTGGCTTTGATCCTGGATAAAGTGTTTAAGTCATGGATGTTTAAAGTTTAACGTCTTCATATTTGTCTAATTATATAGTTGACTTTTGATTCAGGAAGTATGACGCTCTGCGCTGTCAGTACGCTTCTCCATGTTTGTGATTGGTCGAATGCTCCAAATACCACCCCTCATGTGAACGCGCACCTAACTAGATAGGGCACCAACTAACTCCCCTTGTGTGTATGTACAGCTCTCAACATGCCCAGACTTGGAGTGATTTTCACCTCTTGTAATACTTTTCACCTCATTCTGAAAGAAAGAAGTGAAATGTGCCAACGTGACGGCCGTCTTGGTGTGTGGTGTGAGACGGGAGAGGTAGTTCATTGAGCGTTTCACACAAAAACAAGTGTTACTTCACAGTTTTACGACACTTTTTTTTTTTTTGTCAGGCAAAATTATCTTTTAAATTGAGAAACATCATATGTGTAATTCGTGGCACCGGAAGGGGAGGGACTTCGCTGTGACGCTTTTTTATATAAGATCACGACCCGGAAGTTGTTTTTTCCAGAAAGTAAAACTGCAACTGATCGTCTCTCAAACTGGATCCACTCACCCATAAAGGTATGAGCAAAGATATAGGGCTTTTCCTATTCAGATACCGGAACAATTGATGTGTTGCATGAATGTGTTCACTGTCGAAGATATTGTTTGTTAAACTGACGTGGTAATTTTCGGTAACAATGGCGATAACTCCAATGGCGTTAGCCTGTATTCAACGCATGTCGAAACTCCAAACCCCTCTAGCTTTTCACGAGCCTTCTGTTTGAAAGTCTGAGCTGTTAAAAGTTATAAACGTATACAACGACCAGGGCTTTGTTAGCCTTCAGTCGTTTACTTCATTATTTTCTAGATAGAGAAAAACAATTAGGCTACTGTTTTAATTCAAAACCGGAAGCCATATAAACCATTTGGCGAGCTCCAGTGATTCTTTTCAGGTGTGCCAGTTTACAAGACAGGATCACCAACTTGTATACCGAATTAAATGCAAGTGTACTAGTTAAAGTCATGAATGTAAAAGGTTAAAGTAGACGCCGCACTGACAGTTTCCTGTATCTACGTTTGTTTTTTCCATTTAAAAAATCCGTCGGCATGTCAAAGTGAAAAGGTTCTAGATATTGACCGATTATTTGACCTTTTTGGTAAAAAAAAAAAGCTATTATTGAACAAACTCTTCACAAGCCACATGTATAATACTATATTTTATGAAACTAAAATGTATTATTTAATTCGGAAAATAAACTGTCAAGGCCTGGCTGCTAAATCCTAAGAACTGTTGCAGGATTTGTATTTTGAAAAGTATTTTTCTTTTTCTTTTCTTTTTTATTATATCATAACTTAGTACATTTTTTTTAAACATATGTAACATTAAGCTGTCTGTGGCTCTTTCCTGCTGTAACGATGCAAATGTCCCCTCTGTGGGATTAATAAAGGTATTCTGATTCTGATCACACTCTCGCGACATCTGGCAAAGCTGCAAGTTATGGTTAGTCTACCATGTAAAACCTAACATCGACTTCTCCACCAAACAGCCATGTTTGTTAGCTTTGTAATGTTATATAAATACATTAACCTGTGCACGTTTAGAATAAAGGAAAAAAGGGTAGGCTACTTGTGGGTTATCTGTTGCAACGTACCATTTATCTTGTTTGAGAAAGTTTTGATTGTATACCGCTGTTTCTGTGGCGATTGCTACAGTATAAGCCAATCATTTCTTAAATACTGAGTGCTACATGTAACGTCTGAGTCCTACAGGGTTTCTGTCTGGTATTGATTAAAAAAAATTATAAAAAGACCAACGCTGAATTATGGGTTGGAAATTGTAATGTAATTGTTGGAAAGCTGTAGAAAAGCATGGTTCTCAAGATGCATACTTTTTCTTAGAAAAAAAGCAAGATTTCAAACCCATGTCAGTTATTTTGACAATCTGTAATTATAACTCTGAATGTGTACACAGGGAAATACAGGGCATGGATCACCTTAAACAACTGGAAATCTACATCCCATTTGAAGCTGAGGTGAAACGCATCCCTCTGTCAAGCTTACCAAACAGCGTGATTAGACGTTTGGGTCTCCCCCCAAACCCCAGGCCTCTCTCAGACTCTCCAGAAGTCATATGGATCCATCCAGCAGTCATACGGAGGAAAGGCCAGAAACTCACCTCCCCCACGGGAAACGGTGAAAGCATGTCTTCACTGCTGGGCAAAGAGATCCGGGGTGATCCGGGTCCCTTCGAAATGTCCTTTGTCTCCGCCAACGGCGCAGCTTACCGGCTGCTGAGGGACAACATGCCTGGGAAAAGCATCTCCGCAGACACGGCACACGCCGACCCATTACCTCGGGGCTCAGCACCACAGATGTACAAGGATGCTGTTGTCATCTTCCACGGACGCATTTACCTCTCCAGCAGGAATCACGGTGGAGAACGGAGACGTAAAGGGAAACATGAACCACAGCCAGCCTCCCAGGCTTCCATTCCTAAAAATAAGGTAACTTGACATCAGTTAGTGATGACATTCAACTCACACCGACAAACACATAACATCAATGAATTACTAGTAATTAAACTAGGGGAGACATGGCAGGTTATTGGACACAGTGTAGGTTTTAGAGCACCTGGTTATGGCCCCGAGACCCATCTAAGAAACTGGTGCATATGTGTCACGTCACCATGACTCTGAGTACCACGAAAGTTTCAAATCACTTTGTTTGTTCATTTATCACAGAGGATTTAAATTACTCCTCTAGCTCCCTCCGCAGGACCATTTTTGTATTTTTATCTCCACTTTTTTAGGCTCTCCGAAAAACTGAATCATCAGTATGTTGCTTGTTCCGGTCTAAAACAAATGTATTTGCAATTCATGTTTCAAACTTAACCTATACTAGAGGAACCTAAACCCTTCTACATTAATGATGCCTATCTTTGAACTTGCTTATAAAGATGATAGAAGGCATATTCTTGTCTGTATAAAGTTTTAAAGCGGAATATTTAGTGGCAGTAATATTGATCTAAGATGTTGTATGTCCTCCTGCAGGGTTCTCTTGAACAGGCTAATAAAGAACTACAGGGAAATACATCCTGTTTGATTCGGCCACAACAATCTCCAAAACAGCTGGAGGATGTTCTCACAAATACAGATAATCATCCCACCACAGACCAGGTGAGTAATATAATAATCAAACCATCAAAAAAGTACTTTTATTTGTATAGTTATTTACAATGAAACAAAAAGTATGAGCTATTCCAACAATAAGGTTAAATAAAGTGAATGAAAAATGCCTTCATGTTGATGGCAAATCGTGCCAGCTCTCTGCAAACCCTTCCATTACAGTTCAACTGAATTTTAACTGGCATTATTACTTCGCAAGATTTTAGGTGGATCAGATTGAAATGTATGCAAGGAAATACAATGCAATTTCAGAGTTTCTCGGGGAAATAAAGCTTGTTGAAGAAAATACACTTTATATACATATTTGAGGGTTCACAGTATGTCCAGTAACTATGTAACCAAGGTGGAGCATGTCAAAAGAGGAAAGAAAATGGCCCAAGCTTTGAGCCATGGGGTACACCATTAGCCACTTTGTAGAAAAGGACATTGAGCTGCCACGTTCCTCAGATAGATCTCTGCCAGAGAAACGGGGTTAGAACCACTGAGTAAAATGTTGATATGTGTACGCTTAATCTGCTCACTGACAATATAGAAACATAACAAAAAGGACTCGGCTCTCAATCAACAACGACCTCATTGAAATGTGTCGTACGTCTACAGTTTGGCACTTGTACCTTATGTTATAGTCCTCTGTATCAACTGTGGATTTTTGGTTTCAAGTACCTGTACTAAGAAACCTGACGAGTGCACTCAAACCTTATGTGATTCCACTTTGTATTTCCTTCAGGAGCTGCTCCACGAAGAGAAGAAGAAAAGCACCACATGTAAAGTAACACGGAGTAAAAACAAGAAGAGGAGTGATGTAGCTTCATCCAAAACTGCACCTTCAGTCCTTCAGTCCTCTGCCCTTGTGCACAAAGTGGACAACCCTTCTCATGGGGACACTGCAGCAGACCCCGGGCCGTCCTGGCTTCAGCCTGAGTGTGAGACCCAGGACCTGGGCAGTGAAGAATCCCACTGTTTACAATTGGACAGCAACGCGAACAACATGGCTGCCACTGAAGAGCAAAGCAGTGAGTTTGATCTGTTGGCTAAAGAGGAAGAGATCTCTCTGTTGCAGGCTAAGCTCAGACGGCTCTCAAAAACCGGCCCTCCCCTTTGTGAGTGATGAATGAACGGTAATTAAACGGAGGTATTTACTCTCAACACTAAATGTGCATTAGTAACAGGGAAATGAATAATATGATTGAACCAGGATTCTAGTGTGCATGTAAACATACTTGATGACAAGACGTTTTGAAAACAAATGCCGCTTCACCTCACTTCTGTTAGAAATTGCACAAAGCTCCACTGAAGACTCCACTTTGGGTCATTGTGGGGATCTTTTGCTTCTCAAGGCCAATGTGTATAACTATATTTATTTGGTTTGATCTATTATATGACTGTCTTTTAGACAAACCCACTATTTTGTACTGGGACGCAACCTTTTCTCAACCCCATTTTCTGTTCACCAATCATGGACCTTTTTCTCAAAAAGCCTGGGTATAGTTTCTCATCTGGTGAGTGATCTGGCGTACCTCAACCAAGACACTCTCCATGTCCTTATAAACCTTATATAAATGTCTATAAAAAAGTGATATTCCATTGAACCTGTTGTTGAGTTGGTTTAAATCAATCTCTTACATTTGGCTCATGTTTGTGTTCTTCTGATGGAATGCTATTTTGTTTGACTTTTGAAGGTGAGTGACAGATGATCTCGCAAATACATTTGACTGTCTCTGATGCCTTTAAATGAGATTGCATCTTTTTATAAAACTGCAGGATTAGCAATGAGGCAGCAGTTTCAGTTTTGTTTTTGCGTAAGAATGTGATCGTAAACTCACATGACTTTATTATTTGATCAGTCTTGGTTGACATGATGAGCTCACCACAGACTGCATTTGTTTGCTGTTTTGGAGCTCTACATTGCATTTGAAGAACTTCTCGCCCATGATGGCGGATCGAGAGTTTGCAACAATGTGAAATATGTTTTATTTCTGCAATAACTGCATCAATGCTGTACAGTAACAAAGTATAACATGGAAAATGTGATTCAAAAAATAAAGACTCACAATCACATCCCTAATATGGGCATAACAGGTCTCCACTGTTTTTGACTTATGAATTCAGATGTAGCTGCTGTTGGCCTAGCATTAGCCTCAGTCTGATTGCTAGCCTATTCATTCAAATGTAAACCCTAACCCTCGACACCGCGCTTACTGATCAATACACCGGCCAGAGTGTAGTGGCCCGGCGGAGAATGGAAGTTTGGACACATGTCTGTTTCTTTGGTCTATTTGCATGTTTGTGTCATGCTCTCAGGGCCACCATACACACTTCACTCACTTGTATCCTATTCAGAATGGATAGGACCAAACATTTCAACTCATTGATAGAAATTAGGTGAACAAAAAAATAGAAATACTTACAGTATAACTTCAAGGCAAGTTTATTTATATACAGTGGAGGAAATAAGTATTTGATCCCCTTGCAATTCTGGCTCCCACAGACCGGTTAAATAAGTAATCTACTCCTAGGGCCTTTCTCATTTCAGCTAATCCCCCTCCTCGACTCCTATCCTCGATACTTAGTCCCGCCCACAGGAGATGCGAGCGGAGGAGCCGAGGAGGGGA
>CALSBZ010041239.1:5541-20647 GCA_943591055.1 Gobionotothen gibberifrons
ATACTGGAATTCTATATTAAATACTCCGCCTCCGACTCCCTTGTGCCGTCACCACAACACCTTACATTCATAATTTCAGCCGGAGGGAGGGGGGCGGCGCTGCGGAAGAGCAGAGTGGCGAGGGAGAGCTGTCTTCTTCCCTTTACAAGCTTCAAAAATGTATTTATCGTGTGATTTTGGAAATAAAAGTTTCATATTCTGAAAGCCAAGACTTTGTTTATTTAAAATCAAACAAAACACCCGAACCCCGAAAAAATAGCTTTTTACGCAAATCCACGTTTATTTTGAAATGAGCCGTTGCGACTTCCGACTGATTTCGATAGAGCGGGTCACATATGTCAGTGAGGTTATGTGTCGATGAGTTAAGTGACAAGTCTCATCAGCTCACCACCTGTCAAGATGATGCAAAAATGCATTTGAACTTCTTTTGGAAGCCTCATCAAATAAATACTCTGTAGGGACGCGTCACTGTGGCACTGTATTGTGCGGACTCAGAGCCGTAACCGTATAGCAGCAGATCCCGAGATCCAGCAGACTCGTCATGCACGAGTCAACAGCAGACTCAGATTCACCAAATCGCCAAATAACCCTTTTTTTTTGTATCAACATTTTTTATTAAAGCAAAAGACACTGTGTAGCAGAGGTTACTGTAACGTTAGTTTAATATGCTCGTGAAATGCAACAACTTTTCGGTTTCACCGGTAGGATTTCTACGCTCTTGGTGATGCCGACTCATATGACTCAAAGGACTCTTATGATCCGGATCTCTTCAATGACTGACTCAGAAGACTCAGAGTCCGTAAAAAAGTTTCCGGATTTGACTATTGTGACTCGCTTTGCGGTTAAAACAGACAGTGCATGAATGCAGTTTTGCGGTAAGTGTAATTCAAGTACTTTATGTATGTGTTGCTTATGTTTTGAGTCAGCTAACGTTAATGAATGTTAAGGCTTGGGTTAGCTGGTGGTAGCTACATCTGTGCTAACAATGCTATTCGTAGCCTCCAAGTTAAAACGTAATAGAGAAGTGTTAAGCATTAAGTGGGATAATACTGTAGAACAAACAGCTTCTTTTTGAGGTTGGTAAAATAAGGTCATCCTTGTAAGTTAGAGAGATATTTTATTAGATAGGTAACTGTATGCATCGCTAAGGTTAATTTAAATGAGCTATGATCGATTATGTAGACAAGCTAACGTCAAAGTAGTGTTGAAGAGTGGCCTAGTGCAGGGGTTCTCAAACTTTTTGTTTATGCGGACCACTATTTATTATCAAGGATTTTCGCGGACCACCTTATATGCAAACCGTAAAAATAAGTACATATATAAACGTAGTGTTAAGACGCCGATATTTTTTTATAGTTAATTATATACAATCAAAAGTAAATTGAAGCCTATCTGATACTTTTGTGACCGGTGTCTGTCTGCGTTGTGTATGTTTCTCAAAGAGGATGGCGGACGGTATTTTAATGAGGTCATCTGCAGTGCACTCACAGAACGGGCAGACAGGTCTACAAAAAACCACCGGTATGCTTAGTCCTACTTTAGTTACTGTACTCACTGCAACTAAGCAGACAGCGCTGCTTCTCTCTCTATCTCCACTTTTAAAATCTATTTAAATCTCAAAACAAACAAACAAAATTCCCAAAGTAAGTGAAACGAAAAATATAGCCTACTCAGGGGTGGATCTAGGGTGGCAGAAGATTTTGAGGGGTGGCATCCCCTGGCAGAAGTATATGCTGATTTAATCGCAGTCATATCAATCAATGTTAACTTGGAAAGCCACAATATTGATATTTTAACTGAATAACATTAGGTGACATTATTGTCACATCAGTAAATAGAAATATATAAGATGGCAGACATAATTGAATGCATTTTAACTGAACAATAACTGAACCAAATCTATGCAGACTGCTGCAATAAGTACATTAATTAACTGTCTCATCGATGTTTGTCTGAATTAATATGATAATATTAACAATCATATTATTCCTATCAGCTGTCAATCACTGTTATGATGCGGCGTTTCTGTTCAGCAAAACGCCTCACAAACTGATTAACATCCAAAGCTTTAGTGCGTTTTGATTCAATGCTGGGTACAGCCAAACTTGACAGTCTCTTCTCTGTCATTGTAGACTTCAAATACCTCGTTCCTTCCGTCTACTTGGGTCCGGATGCTTCTCGTTTTGCTCCGTCCCGTTCAAATGAAATCGACGCCAATCATATTTCCACACTTGCGCCAGGGCCGGGGGAGGGGTTACAAGGCTCACGTCTTGTGGTGCATTCACTTGCACTTGGACATTAGAGATTTTCTCTCATAAATGTCCGATGAGCCCAACGACCACTGCCTGATATCATTAGAAAGCTAGGACTCTCCTCTTCCCAACAGTGTATACAACTCAAAATGTGTTGGTCAATGCGACTGGTTTCGATAGAGCAAGTCACATATGAGGTGGCCCCATGAAAATCCTTGATAATAAAAAGTGGATTTTATTTAGCTTTTTTCCACGGACCACCTGCAGTACCCTCGCGGACCACCAGTTTGAGAACCGCTAGTGTATGTGAAATCAACCTCACAATAAGGTGTGTGTATATTACAAATAATTATGTCATATTTCAAGATGATTACTTAGATATTACAATATGGTTGGTTGATATGAGGGGCCGTTAGGGACATTATTCCAAAATATCGTTCACATACACATGTGAAACACTCTCACACACACATGAAATCCAAAGTTATTCACATTTACATGTGAAACACTCTCACACACATTACATTACATTACATTACATTACATTTCATTTAGCTGACGCTTTTATCCAAAGCGACTTACAATGACCAATTACAGGGACATTCTCCCTGGAGTAACTAAGGGCTAAGTGCCTTACTCAAGGGCACACTAGTGGTGGTGTTCCTGGCGGGATTTGAACTCACAACCTTCCGATCTTCTGAAATGCTCTCATATACACATGTGAAATGATCTCATATAAACATGTGAAATGCTGAGTTCAGTATTGAATTCATTCGCTTTTCAGTTAAAAAGGAAGGCCTTGCTGTCACATGAAGGAAAATCAGGACATTCTGATGTAGAGTTTCAAAATAAAAGACCTTTGAAATCTCAGAGGGATGATAGCTCATATAGAGATTTCAAAGGTCTTTCATTTTGAAACTCTACACCAGAATGTCCTGATGTTCTCTGAGTGACTAGTTGGGGTGTCCTGCTATCATCCTGAAGTGAAATAAGTTTTTGATGATTGACAGTTTTGTATTTATTCTTATCTAAAAACAGAAGGCCCATATGAGATTTCAAAAGTATTTTATTTTTAAACTCCTTAAGTTTTACATTCACTCAGTTATAATGTGGTATAATGTACGTAATTTGTTTTAAATGATTATTGATCACATTATATAGTACATATTTCTTAATTTAATCTGAATATGTTTGGTATATTTGTTATTGACCGAGTAAGCACTTTTATTTTGAAGGCAGTTTTTCCAGGCCTGCATAGGATATTCGCGCACCGCAATATAACGTGCGGGCTGGCTTGACTCCGTTTCCCCTCAACACCACTAAATCAATTGCAGAGCAAAGCAGTGTTGTGCTTGATATCGGGGTGCACAGTCTCTCCCTACAGGGGGAGCTGTAGTGGGCCGTTGCCCGCCGCGGGACGGGAAGAGGGACGATAGCTGCTGATCGTCCAGGGTGTTCCCACTTGCAGCTCCAACAGTCGTTTGCGGCCCGGTTGTGGCCCCGTTCGATAGCGTTCGAATAGTCTCAGCTGAGGCCAGGATATTACTTAACAACGCTGCTGCATCAGTTAAGCTTTGTGCAGGCTGCTGAGCAGACATGATGGAATGGAACAATCGCAAATGTTAAGACAAAAAATATTGTTTCCGCTTTTTTGAAATTTGCGGTTCTTCGCTGTGTTTTTAAAACAACTTATTTTTCAACTGAGATGCCTTCCGTTTCAACT
Source organism: Gobionotothen gibberifrons (assembly GCA_943591055.1). NCBI lineage: Eukaryota > Metazoa > Chordata > Actinopteri > Perciformes > Nototheniidae > Gobionotothen > Gobionotothen gibberifrons. Next base: position 9,517 of record CALSBZ010041239.1, read on the forward strand.
GAAATCCCTCTCACACAACATACTGAAATCCCTCTCACACAACATACTGAAATCCCTCACACAACATACTGAAATCCCTCAAACAACATACTGAAATCCCTCTCACACAACATACTGAAATCGCATTTCATGTGTGTGTGTGACGGCCCGTCCACACTACAGCTTCGACAGCTTCAAAAACGGCTTCCAACGCGTCTGCCCATTCACTTTGAATGGGGTGACGTCACGTTGCCTCGCTTTTCGCCGAACTGAATTGTGGGTAGCATGGCTGAGCTTCTCCGGCTTCTCCGGCGTCAGAAGTTGAACAATTTTCAACTTCTGACGCCGGAGAAGCCGGAGAAGCCGGAGAAGCCAGCGCCAGCCAATCAAAACCCGTTTCTGAAAATCTGACAGCTCAAGTCCTAGCCAATCAAACCGCGTCTAAGCTGGGAGAGATATCCCGCCGTTCATTTCTATATTTCAAAAACAGATGGAGGATAAACTAATTATCGCGTAGCAAATCACCCGGTTTTGTATGACCCCCTATTAACTTACCGGGATACAACCGGAGGAACCAGGCATGGGGGGAGGTGGCAGAGACAGTGGGTGAAACTGGTAGGCTTTCGCCTGTTTGGGAATTTTATATCCAGTTTACGTAGTGTTAACATAGGCTATGTTAACATTACGTAAACGGGGCGGGACATTCATGTGATTGGTTGTTGGTTGCGGGGCTCGAATAAAATCCCCAAGCTTCAGACACGCCCAGCTCCAAGCTTTTTTTGAAGCTGTAGTGTGGACGGGCCGTGAGTGCGTTTCACATGTGTATTAGAGCATTTCATATGTGTGTGTGTGAGTGCGTTTCACATGTGTATATTAGAGCATTCCATATGTGTGTGTGAGTGCGTTTCACATGTGTATAATATATGAGTGAGTTTCATGTATGTGTGAGCGCGTTTCATATGTGTGTGTGAATGGTATTTCTGAATTATGTCTCGTACGGCCCCTCATAGGTTGAGCTGGAGTTCATTGTTGAGCTTACACGTTAACGTCACAGTCATATCTGAAGAACGAACCCAAACCTTGTTCTTTTTATTAATTGTATTACCAAATTAGTATCAAATAAATAGTAAGCATTGGTAATACCAATGCTGATAAAGTAAACTATTTGATTTGAGTATTTGTGTGAGAAGGTACTGTACCCAGTTCCTATGTTCGCCAGTTATAGACTGGGCTTTCTTGTACAAAAGAATACAATTAAAAAAAATCAATATGGACCATTACTGTATAATTATCCTTAAATTATGTTATGCAATGCACCTAATAAATGTATGGCATTTTGAAACATGATGTGCAACCATTTTTACTGTAATTTTAGTGCATTTTGTTGTTAACTAAGATGTTGTTATGATTTATTTTTTGTTAGTATGCACGTGGACGCTTTGGACATACCTGGAGAAGGAAGAAATGGGTCTTCGGAATGATGGGAGTTAAAGACAAAAGGCGGAGACTAGTGTTGAAACTAGTGGAGAAACGATCAAGATGCCACCTTGTCCCTCTGATTAGACGGCATGTTAAGTCAGGAAGTAGTATTATTAGTGATGAGTGGAGTGCATACAGGAGAGTGCTGAGTAACATGGGGTACAAGCAATACACCATAAACCACAGCAGGTGGTTTGTGAACCCCCAGACGGCAGTCATACCCAACATAATAGAAGAGCTAGGTTGACCGTCAAAGGACATGTCCGTAGACTGAGAGGAAACCGTACAGAGAGTTTGTTGGAGGAACACCTCAAGGTTCTTGAATGGTCATCATGGCTCTGCTCACCCTGATGGACTGCTTGGACGCTTGTTCAAGGATATACACAAAGCCTTTCCAGTCTGAGTACCTTTTTTCTTACCAAGTCTTTCATTTATGTCTGAGAAAAGCTTTTATGTTTAAATATGTGTATCAGTCATTCTAAAGAGTCATTACTTTGAGTCATAATTTTCTTCATGTGTGAATAAAATGTTTTGCTTGGCTCTGTTGCATCTTACTTTGCATTTCATGTGAAAAACGTGTATCAGGTAAGCGTGAATGTTATAACTCATTCATAAATGGACATGTGTATTAAACTTAAAAACAACGCACCCTTTCAGTAGTTATACATGTTAGTGACACACTTTACAATAAGGCTCCCCTTTACCAATTAAATGGTAGTAACTCATTAATAAATGGGAATGTGTTTTACACTTTACAATAAACCTCCCTTTTGGCAGTTATAAATGTTAGTAACTCATTCCTAGATGGTCATAAGAGATGCCAAGAAAAATCAAGATGGATGGGGGGAGAATCAACTATGTGAACAACATGCAGATACCAAGGATGCTGGCTGATGAAGAAGACGAAGTAAGCCAATATAAGGCTTAGCAGTACAGATAAATGTGGGCCCACTATTTGGCAAGCAACCGGTCACAGTTGCCCTGTTTATCTCATGTCTTATAAAAGCTTATTAATGATTTATAAAGTGTTCACAACCTATTTTAAATGAATTACTAACTATTCGTAAACCCTTTATAAGGGTAGTCTTATTGTAAAGTGCTATCAACATATGTATAAAATATGTATATCCTATAAACACAATCAACAGACACATTTACACATTTGCACACATTAAGATAAAAAAACACAACATTCAATATATACAAAATAACAGTCACTTCAATATCAATATCTTTGGTGCAATATTGTCCATAGAATGTGAATTTATTGCAAATTGTCCATAGCAGCGAAAACAAAGTGTCTGGTGCTGGATATGAGTGTCTGAGTGTGTGTGGGGAGTTATAGTCCAGTGGGGGCAGGGGGAAGAGAGGGGAGGGAGGGGAGAGAGGGGAGGGAGGGGAGAAAGTTCAGCCTCCTGACCGCCTGGTGTAAAAAACGGTTCTTTAGTCGGGTGGTGCTCGACTTCAGGCTGTGGAACCTCCTCCCTGAAGGCAGGAGGGTGAAGAGGCAGGTGGAGGGATGGGTGGGGTCACCAGCGATGCTGAGTGCTCTGCATCGCTGTCCAGGAGTGACGGGAGTGAGGCACCGATGATCCTCTCAGCTGTGTTCACGACGCGATGCAGGGTCTTGCGGTTCGATGCTGTGCAGCTTCCGAACCACACTGTGATGCAGTTGCATATGCAGAAGAGATTCAAGAGAGGCCATTTGTAGAAGATGTTTATGGATCAGCCAGTGTGGAGAGTATTAGAGAGTTCTGAAACAGCTTAGCCAATCAAAGTTCAAAGTGCAACATGAACACACATCTCCACAGACAGACTGATGGAAGGAAGTAATTATATGTAAGATATATGTAATGATAATAGGAATACAGATTTGAAAGAGTTGATAAAGCAGATATAAAAATCATTATCTTCATTATATTTGACTGGCGCTATGTTATTAATATTATTTAGCCTCTTCCTCATGGTGACAACGTTTAGTTATCAATGTTTCATAACAGCATTTACACTCATTCAAATATGAGACCAAAGTTCTGCCGAGTTAATTTGCCTAAAAAAGCAGAATGTGAATAATAACCAACCAGTAGTATGTGTGAAGAGGTCTGTGTGGTTATACTCCATCAGATTAAATACAAGCTAAGACAGGAAAGGTCTGTGCGCACACCATGGTTCCTTACGCCGACACTTTTTAAGAGGCTGCAGATTCATCATTCCTGCTGCCTTCAAGTGCTGCAGAGATTTCCCAAAGTAAAGGAGCTTTGCATTTTGTTTAAGCAGCTGTGGACTTAGATATTGTTAGAATCACTATCATTCATTCATATTTAAATGTCATCGTAGGTGCACACAAGCACTACACCCCTGCTCCTTGCAGAGTGTACAACTTACATTTCAAATCAATCCTTAGCAAGGACCCAATGGAGAGAGACAAAAAACAATATGTGTGATTACTGATTTGAGCTAAAAGCAGAGATCTGGAGTTGGAGCTGAGTTGGTCTAGATTGGAGCAGGTTTTTGGGTTTTAAAAGCAGTACATGGTGTGATAAAAGCATTTGATATAGCCCATTACCAGTAATAACTAATTTGACTTTATAATCGGTAGAGTATATAACACTTTTTCTCCTTCGACCATTGCAGAGGACAAAGACAAACTCCAAGCCATTTCAAAATCCTTGGTATATACTTGATAGATTAGTACCATGAAACACTTCATCCAGAAGATGTGCCCCCTGACAGATCAATGCATTTACCCCTCATCCTGTCTCTATCCAGATAATGGGGTTTAATGGGGCTGTTCCCACGAGACTGCTCCACTATGAGATGCGATGTGGGTCGGGGGGGGGGGGGCTGGGTTGCTACAGGATTGAGGTGGGTGGACTGCCATGCGATAGTTTTGTGACAGACACTCTGTCGTAATTTAATCAACATATTTGATTGACAAGGCCACATTGTGGTATTAATCAGCATAAGGTTACACTCGCTCCATCTGCACATGGATTGAGAATGACTTCCATCTCTGTCACTCCTTACAGAAAATCAATGAGAGACAGGATGTCTTCAGTCTGAGCAGAGAAGTCGTTCTCAAAGGAAAGAAAATGTGATACGGAACTTGTGACGCAGGGAACTGCGTCACTATGGACTGATGGCTTTGGGCCGGGTGATTGTGCGCACCTGGGGCCCTGGGGTGTCTCCTCCCCCCTCACCTGTGTCTAATGAGTGTGTGTATTTAGTCTCTGTTTGCCCTGTCAGTGGGAGAGTGTGTGTGAGCTGCTGGTGGCCGCAGGCTGGGCACGTGAACAGCTTATTGAGGCTGTGTCATTGTGTGTGATCTGAACATTGTGTTGATCATTTAATAAATACCCACGTCGGGTTATATTTTTGGACGTTCTGCCTCTGCCTCCTTGCTTGGTCCGGGCCGCTCAACGGTCATTCTCACAGAACTAATTGGTGAACATTTCCATTGTGAAAAAGATTCAAACAGCAGTCGTGCTGTTTGAATCTTTTTCACAATGGAAATGTTCACCAATCGTCTTAAATAGGACTGATGTCCATTCAGAGAGTCTGTAGGTTTACAGTATAGACATTGTGTGTCCATTGGAAAAACAGATCTTTCTAACAATTATTCATGGTTTACTTTACTTTCTAGTTTGATTCAAGATGTAAGCGCAATCTAAATGTTGGTCTTTATCTAGGATCCTGATATTGATTGCTTCTGTCTCCTACATATGATGCAGGTATTTCTTCATTAGAGTGAAGTTCTCTCTGAGGAACATACCCGTCACACTGATCATTATTCCTCTGGGTTTTGTCAGGTATGTTGTCAGTATTAAATAAAGAGAACATTGTAACGGGGAGAGTTTCATTATTGACCAAATAAAGCACACAGGAAACCGGGAACAGTTTGTAATGGGGTTTCATTAAAAAATGGAACAGATACAGAATATAAAAAGTCCAAGCAGACAAACCAGTGGGAACAGGGAGAGGGTTGGGAAACCAGGTGAGATGCACAAAGATTTGAAGGTCAGAGACAGCAGGATGGTGGGTTAACCGGGAATCAGACGAGACAAGCAGGTCAGAGGCAGGTAAGGTCGGCACAGGAAGTCAATCCGGAATGACGTGCTGGAGAGTGTTGCATGAAAGGCGAAGAACATTCTGGCAGTGAGTGTGTGAGCATGAGAGGCTTAAATACCGGCATGATTGGAGATGAGTTGCAGCTGGGAGCACAGGTGAGCTGGTTTAGTGGGAGTTGCTGGCTGGTGGGGTGAGATGGAGGCGGGGTTGTGGAAGAGTACAGTGTTGCGTTGGAATTGTCAGTTTAGGAAGGTTCCTATCGGAGTGAAATTACTTGGAAGTACCTCAGTGGCAGCCATGATAAGAGCTGTTTATCTAGAATTGAATTATCTAGATGAGGAAAGGATCTTGGAAACTTCCTTGATAACCTCCTTTAGCTTAGGAAACACTGGACCTTCCTTTACGAGAGGAAAGGAGATAATGCTGCCCCACAATGCCTTGCGGCCGCAGCCTTGCTACCGTGGCACAACATTCAGCCGCTCACGGAAACAACCGATCGTGACCGAGAAATTATATCATGAAAGTTACGGTGCTTGTTAAGTATTTTAGAACTTATGCCCTAACTTGCCAAGATGCTTTGGTTTGAACGTTCAACACTAAACACTAAATATGAACGTTACTTTTTTAATGAAGTTATCAAATAAAGTCAATATTCACAGAGTTTACTGAGCTGTGTGGGGCTTCTTAAACTTCTTAAACAAGTGTATTATAAATAAAATGTTATTTATTTATATCACACCAACAAAGACAAGGGTGAGGATGAGGAAGAGAAAAACAAACACGGGAGCGAGAGAGGTAGAGCTGAGACAAAGGCTTCTTGAAACTCTTTATAACTCAGTTAGCTTGGAATGTTGATTGTATTTAAACTTACATGTGCCACAGGAAAACATTAGACCAGCTGTGGCTGTATTTCTGCTCCGTTCCAAACATAAGAACATCTTCAAAACACAGGTTTTCCTTTGTAAGAGCCCCGGGTAAATCGCCAGAAGCGCCGACACCTCCTCATCACTCCACCGATCTCACGTTTTATTTTGTGTTGCCATAAGTTAGTCTCTCCCCGTTGGTGCGCTGGGCTAATGCTAATGCGAGGAAATAAAATGGCGGCTTCACAAAAGCTTTCAGAGTTTTACGGGCCGTGATTTGCAATTCGCCCAGCCAATCAGAAATTGGATCTTTTTGGTGTGAAAGCGCCTAAGGATGATGGGGAAAACAGAACTGAAAAACCCCTTAAGTTAACATGTTCAGGATAGCTTATTCCACACTGTAAAAAAATGGCTGTGAAATCCACAGTTATTTACAGTGTTTGTGCATAGTAAATTACTGTATACTATTTAAGAGTATAATACCGTGTTTCCAACCAAAAATTACAGTACCTCTGGAGTTACTTAAAAAATATCAGTAGTAACGTCCCAACTGTAGAAGATCACAGTAACCAACAATGTACTGTAGAAGATCACAGTAACCAACAATGTACTGTAGAAGATCACAGTAACCAACAATGTACTGTAGAAGATCACAGTAACCATCAATGTACTGTAGAAGATCACAGTAACCAATAATGTATTGTAGAAGATCACAGTAACCATCAATGTACTGTAGATAATCACAGTAACCATAAATGTACTGTAGAAGATCACAGTAACCATCAATGTACTGTAGAACATCACAGTAACCAACATCTTTTTCTTAATATACATAATCTTGATGCAGTGTAATTACTAGTTTGGCTATACTAGATATGTTATATACTTAGTAGATATATATTTTTAAGACCATATGTGTCACAGTTCTGCTTTCTTTCTCACCTATTTTCTGCAATTACATTCCTGAGTCACCTGGTAGCCACACCTTGTCTCTCTCTCACTCTGTTACACCCATCAGCTCCATTTAGTATTTAGGCCCACTTCACTTTCACCTCAGTGCCAGATCGTACTTTGCACTATGCCAGTCTTTCCCGTATTTACCTCCAGATTGCTCTCCCGGTTTCGACCCTGCCTGTCCCTGACCATCCTGCCTCGTCTGTTTCCTGACCCTGCCTGTACTCGGATTATTCTGCCTCGCCTGCTCCCTGACCTGTTCTGTACCTGCGACTCCCGTCTTGCCTTCTCCTGGACCCCTCGCCTGTCCCGACCAGCCCTTTGCCTACTATCTGCCGTTTTGTCTCCTACCAGCCTATTGCCTACAATAAAGCTGGTTACCGACTATCCCTGGTTTCCCGTGTGTTGCACTTTGGTTCTCAGCTCGTTGGTGACAATATGTCTTTGCAAACCGGAAGAACTACAACTGTGGTGCTGATTTGTACCAAGCTGCATAGCGTTGCTCTAGGGAATTGTAGTTTTGAAATATATTAGTGTTTTTCCTAAAATGGAAGTTATAAATACTGAATTAAGAATACACTGAAGGTTTAAGGGGATGGTAAACACATTGTGAAATGGGTGAAAATACATTTTAACCATATTTGACCCAAATCTGACAGTGCCCCCAGTTTTGACTATACACACATGATAGCTTAGGTCAAGAGCTCTCTTTAACGGTATGTCCCATGTCTGTAGTCCCTGTTGTTGCTTAATTATAAGCCTTCAAACATGCACCAAGGTCAAGGTTCAAAGGTCAGTATTTCAAAGCAGGAGCCATGTGGAATCTTCATACTGACATATGTTACTCTCAAGGTTAAGACCTTTCCAACAATGTATTTGGTGTACCTCTACGGCAAAGTTTTCATTTTCTCATTTCATGGTCACAAGCCATCCCAGGCGTATAGTTTCAGAGAGCACTTTCAAGGCCCAATATATAGAAGCTTTTTTTTTTTTCATTTGTTTTAGTTTTATGGAAATAGTGACCAAAATGAGTCACCTTCAGAGATTACAATACTACAGAATCTTTTTCATTAGCCAATCCAAGCAGGCCCGTGTACACATAGACATCAAAGTGGGCTTGAGCCCCTGCCCTTTTTCTTCCTCCAGAGAAAGTGCCCTTCTTCCCCCCTTTTTATTTTATTTTTATAAATTAATATATATCGACTGCTGTTTGCGCAGTTTCCCTTTCCAAAAATATATTGATTGAATACAAAATTTAAATATCAGGTCGCAATATGAGACTGTGATGTTCCGTAGCTCACCCACCCTCACCCCACGTCTCCCGCACAGCGGTGCGGACATCGGCAGTCACTTCAGACAGACAGGTAGCAGCACCTCCCACTTTACTATCCCATGTTCTTGGTTTATTTTGAAGGTGAGTGGTGATGAACAAATTACTAAGCTGCCAGTGCCTCGAGTTTACAGCTAATTAGCTAAAAGACAAAAACAAATATAGTTAACTCAGGTAGGCTACTAGCTAATGGATAAGTTAGCTCAAGGTTTAGCTAAGGCAATTTATCATGGGCATACAGGCTAATGTACTGTACTTAAGGGGAGACACTTAAAGTGAATACAGCAAAATGTGTATCTAATAACGTCATCACAATCGCCACATTGATATGCAAATTAGGCGTTAACTAGGCCTAATTAAAATGCGCACATTTGCATGCAGTTACCAAGGCATTGCAGGTGAAAAGGATAAAACAAAAAATCACATCACCTCACAACTTCCCCAGACAGTTACTTTGTGACAGATTATTTTTAAATCTATAGATGAATTCATTACATTACATTACATTACATTGCATTTAGCTGATGCTTTTATCCAAAGCGACTTACAATAAGTTACAAACTTGAAGAAAACAGAATCATATAAGTACATCAGGTTTCATAGAGCCAAAACATTTCAAGTGCTACTCAATTGGCTTTAGATAAGCCATGCAGTCCAGGGGCGGCGGGTACTGTAGGCTAGGGAAGGCAAAGCCTTCCCAATTATTCCTGTCACTGCATCCTGGTAAAATAAAAATATAATGTATAATGTTTGTGTCTTTGACATTAGCGCTGCTATGCAGCCACCTGTGCCCTGTGCACTACGAAGCCAGTTCAACATACCCTGGATATGTTTGAGTTATCTTAACTAACCCTAACAAACGAGATCTCGCTAAGCGGTCCTACGACGCTGGTTATCAACTCGGTAAATCAAGCCAGGGTATCTCTCTCCAGCTGAGAGCTCGTTCACGTGAAAGGGGCGGGGTTAGCTACATTTGACCAATCACAAACAGGGACAAGTGTACTGACAGCGCAGCGTCATAATTCATTAATGAAAAGTAAACTAATATTAGACAAATATGAACTTTAAACATCCATGACTTAAACATATAAACCAGGATACAAGCCACATAGTTGCACCTGCAAGGTGAATATAGAACAACTGGTTAAAAAATAATTACAGAGTGTTTGAAAGCGTACAACAGTTTTATGATACTGCTCTAAGGCACGAGTGGATCTGACTTTAATTACATTTGAGTTGAGTGTTTCGTCAACCTAATGTGTTGCTTAAAATAACAATTCTGCATACAGTATGTGACACTAAGTGTTGCAGGGCCAGATACGGCTCAAGAAGCTGACTCAGATAAGGAAATATTGTGATATTATATGATCGATGATCTGATTGATGATGTGATATGAATGATAAGTGCGACACGTCAGCGTCCTCTCTGCATACGGCAGTTTAAACTGTATTTCCTTTATCCTGTAATATGACTTCATAGATTTAAACTCCGCACACTGAGCTCTGATTGGTCAGCAGGCGGTGCTTTCACTGAGTTGATCTCTTTTCTATAGATGCCGGAGGCGGGCAGCGTCAGGTAAAAACCTGAGCCTCACTGAGCCAGTCCTTTATTAGTATATAAGTACTTTGTTAGTAATTCTTTGTTAGTAATTCTTTGTTAGTAATTCTATCGCTCGAAGTGGAGTCGAAAGAGATGAGTTTTCAGTCTGCGCCGGAAGATGTGTAAGCTATCTGCTGTCCTGATTTCAATGGGGAGCTCATTCCACAATTTTGGAGCCAGGATAGCAAACCCACGTGTTTTTGCTGATGGGAACTTGGGTCCCCCTCGCAGTGCAGGTGCAGCGAGCCGTTTGGCTGATGCAGAGCGGAGTGCACGTGCTGGGGTGTATGGTTTAACCATGTCCTGGATGTCGGAAGGGCCAGATCCATTCGCAGCATGGTACGCAAGTACCAGTGTCTTGAAGTGGATTCTAGCAGTTACTGGGAGCCAGTGAAGGGAGCGGAGGAGCGGTGTGGTGTGGGAACATTTAGGAAGGTTGAAGACCAGACGAGCCGCTGCATTCTGGATGAGCTGCAGAGGTCGGATGGCACATGCAGGTAGACCAGCCAGGAGGGAGTTGCAGTAGTCTCGGCGTGAGATGACGAGAGCCTGGACCAGAACCTGCGTCGCTTTCTGGGTCAGGAGGGGACGTATCCTCCTGATGTTGTAAAGAGTGTATCTGCAGCAGCGGGTTGTAGCAGCGATGTTTGCAGTGAAGGACAGTTTGTTATCTAGGGTCACACCCAGATTCCTTGCAGTCTGAGTCGGGGAAACAATAGAGGTGCCGATGTTGATTGTTAGGTCAAGAGTGGGACAATCTTTTCCCGGAAGGAAAAGCAGTTCAGTCTTGTCAAATTCAGACATGGTAGTAAAACGAACGCCATTTATATGTGTTTCTTGGAAGTTTTCTTTCCATTA
>CALSBZ010041242.1:0-14101 GCA_943591055.1 Gobionotothen gibberifrons
GTAGAAGTACAAATGTCCAGGAAATATTCCAAAATCAACAACAACTGTGAGGCTGCACACATGACGCTCCGCTTCCACAACGTTTTGAAACGCGCCTGGTGGGTTACGACGCAGGAGGAGGTCGCAGCACGGCTCAGCCACAACGTAACGTAGCGCAGACGCTCCCAGTGGGATCAGGGGGTAAGACCGACTGTTTTAGATTTTTGGCTCATTTTCCCTTATGTTAGAATTTTTTTTTTTATGTAAGAATAATGGTTGCAGATATAGAGGGGGGCGCCAAAACTGCCCCAAGCTAACAAATAAAAAAAAAAAAATAATTACATTTTTAAAAATAATTACATTTTTAAAAATAATAAAAAAAATAAAATAAAAATGTGTTGCAATTTTTGGCGCCCCCCTCTGGGTGGCGCTCTAGGCAACCGCCTATATTGCCTGTAGGAAACTCCGCCCCTGCACATAACGACATATCGCTACCTGGTTGATGCAGGAAAATTGGTACCAACACAACTGGCGCACATGCCTAAGATTTCCTGGTCAGAAACTAAGGAACGCAAAGTCAGGTAAACAATTTAGAGGGATGACAAACGGCTCATTTCGGAGGACTGGGGGGGGGGACCAGCGACCCTCCCCGACAGGCGCACGGACGCGAGGGCCCGCTCATCACTGCGCGCACAAGTGCGACCGCAGTTTTAATTTCATAATATTTCTCTTTTTGATTATAATACTGATGAACGTTAAAAACAAAGCACTTTGGCAACTTACCACATACGTTTTAAAAAGCTTAATAAGCACCGTAACTTTCATGATATAATTTCTCCGTCATAATCGTTTGTTTCCATGAACGGCCGACTGTTGTGTGACGGCAAATGCTGCGGCTGCAAGGCATTGTGGGGCAGCATTTTCTCCTCTCCTTTCGGTTAGGGAGGTCCAGTGGTTCCTAAGCTAAAGGAGGTTATAAAGGAAGTTTTAAACCTCCTTTCCTATCATGTAGACAAATTCGAACGGCACTTATCATGGCTGCTACTGAGGGACTTCCGGGTCATTTCACTCCGTTAGGAAGGTTCCTAAGCTAAATGGACTATTCGACTGCAACCCAAGGAAAGATCTAAACAAGAAAAAACACAACACAGACAGATCATGACAGATCAGAGTTCTTCTACTTTTACTCGAGTACAAGATCTGAGTGCTTCTACTTGTAATCAAGTACAAGATCAAGGTACTCCTCCCACCTCTGACAAAGACACACACATAACGTTTTTGTTTTGATTTATATAATAAAGGATGTTGCACCACAAGCAGACTCTAGTTTTTAGAAGATTACGGATATTTTTATGAATTTGATCATATTACATTTATATTTATCCGAGCAAAGACATGATTTGTTTTTATCAATGTCTCGGCCACAAATGTTCTTTGGTTATCAATTTAACAATGTTTTACCCAGCTTATTGTCAGTGTGCAGAAGTCATAAAGAGTTATACATTGTGTTTGAATCAAAGACATGAAATTAATAGATCGCCTCTGGTTTGCTTCTTTTTGTTCAGCACAGTAGCTATCGTAGCTTAGCATAAAGACATTTTTTCAGTGTGTTTGGATTTTTTCTTAAATCCTTTTTTTTTTTTAAACGTTTATATTTATTTTACATTAAGTACTACAATATCTTTACATTAGCCTATGTGATAGTGTCTTAATTGAAAAAGGTATTAACTTGCAGCACACAACTCACAGCAGGATTTTATTTAATTTTTAATTGTTACAGTATGTCCACTGTAGAGGACGTCAGGACCATATTAGTTTGAAAAGACAGACAAAATGAACAGATAGACTATGTAACGCATTATGGTTATAGAGTGATATTAATACAATAATACATTCACCTTTATTTAAAACATAATAAGTAATTGATCTGAACATTGCTGTTTATTTGGTCAATAAAAAACTAGTTTGGTTTTTGGTGAATGTTTCCAGATCTTCAAAGACTTTGTAGTCGATGTAGTGGGAAAAGTACCTCATTGACTCCAGTCGGCACGGGCTGTAGGGTCATCTTGACTAGTTTTATGGATGTGGTCTCCATTTGACCATGCTCATAGAAACAAACTTGGCATTCCTGAGGCAACTCTCATTTTTCATTGCTCCACTTAAAATAAATACAACAATAAGACATACGTGCTACTCTTGGCTCACAGAGGGCCATCTCTTTCCAGCTCGGCCCTATCTGTCTCTATGTCTGTATTTGTGCGCTCATGGAGCCTCCTGCATCTCCCCCCCCCCCCCCCCCCGTTCTTCTTGACCCTCTTCTATCCCAGGAGTGAAATCCTCATCTCTCTCATCATCTGAGAGCTCAACATCTTAATCTCCCTTAACTATCTGGCAGAGAAAATGTCTGCTTCAGTTCCGTCTCCTACAACAATATTGAGTCATTAAGTCCATGAAGATGGTCCTGACGTCCACTAGAATGGACATTTATAAAAGAGCTGTTATTTGAAAACTTGAATTATTTAATTGCTTTCAGAATTAATTCTATAGTTCCTCACATGTTAATAAACAAGAACATATATGATTTTCATGGTAACAATTACAATTATTCAACAATATTTGACTTCTCCTGGTGCTTCTATAAAATGTTGTTTTTGGTATGCCAGCCATTTTGGATGAAAATAAAGAGGAACTTCCCAGCATGCAATTTGAACCGATGACATATCACTGGAAAGCCCAGGATGCCCTCTGTACAGTACATCAGGGATTGATAGATTACCTCAAAAGAGTAAAAGGAGATGCATGTTAACAAAATGTCCCCTACAGTGGACATTTGTCAATGGGCTGGGTCCCAGGAGGATACAGATTCAAATAAATTCGACCTCCTTAACATTTCCTACAGCTCCTTACACCTGTAGTTTTAAATAGTAGTTTTAAAGCAGTAATAATTTATTTGATTTAATACCACATTTGAACGTTTTTCAATCACTTTAAATGAGACTTGAAATATGAAAAAACACAACAAAAGGTGCAACATGCTTCTCTTTATTACTGCTATAATTCAACTCTGGTTTGAAGAAAAGGTTAATTACTCCATGATAGTTATTGGTCTTTGCATTCCTTAAAGTATTGTGCTGCGGTCTTCAGGGAGCACTCGGGCTGGAAGATGAGCTTCACCCTGCAAAACAACCGAACAGATCCACACATGTTGGTTTTGTTAAGTCATTTGTATGATGAAATGGTAATGTATTGCATTTAAAAGGTAGAATACGTGCAACACAAAGACTGTATAAATATATTACTCACATTCTCCAAAACTTAGGTTTGTGTATCCCGAAATTACCTTTACTGTGGAAATATTCACATTGTCATTAGGATTTTGCAGCATGATTAAAAAAGGGCTTGCTTTCGCGATGAATCCTTTAATTTCACGTTCCCTCAGAAACCTCAGATGTATGTGCAGAGTTTGACTGCAGAAAATGTTTTCTTTATTCAACTGCTGACCAAAGTATAACATTTTTTAGCTTTTTACATTAAAAAATGTACTCAAACTGTGAAAAGTAAAAGTGATATATGATGTTTTGGATCAAGATTACTACTGCTTTAATGTGTCGGCAGTATTTTACTGTTGACTCGTGGAAATGAAGGCAATGAAGAGCTGTACATTATAAAATAACTTGAGCTGTCTGTTTCTTTACGTTTGTGTTTTTATGTCTTAGAACATGTCGGGATCTTTAAGAAACACAGCCGACTGTCTCGGTGTAAAACCTTTTCTCACCTTATTTGAAAAGAATGAAAGTGAATGATTTTATAAATGCATGTTAATATGTCACATTTAACAAAAGTGTAATAAATTATCCTGGAGGTCATTGCACAATAAAGTCAGCATTAAATAACATAATAAACCTTTTAAAAAGATAAGTAACTGTACACAGGTTATCTGACAGTTTGATGTGAACGCTGTGATTTAACTGTGAAGACATTTTAAAATGAGCTCACATGACTTTTCTGATGATGTTCAACACGCAGCCGATGTCATCTTCAATGTGGTCATCCACCAAGTCTGGAAAGGAAACATACTTAGGATCATACTGTGTTTAGTCTAGAAAAAGGTAAATGTGTGCATTTACATTTTTTGTCTAAGAGATGCTGATTTGAAACCGTTGTTACATACAGTTACGGCATTTCCTGTTTCTGCCGGAGAGAGGGGAGGCCGTCCCAAAGCTTGCTGCTGTATTTACTCCCTTAACCCTTAATGGAGGGAACTTCATTCAGCTGCGAGTGTGGCTACAGACGGAGTTCACTCCGTCACGGAGGGGTAGGGTCGAGGGGGTGATTTGGGATTGGGCCTGTCTTTGTCTCCCTTGTCCAGCATTAAATGTTCCCTCTCATTCAATAACTGCCCCCCCCTCCAAGGAAAATTGCTCTAAAACCACTATTGCCCACGGACAATTTGACATATTGACTTCAGGGAATGGGGATTGAACCACCAACCACTTGGGATTGGTGGATAACCTCTTCCCCACAAACTTTATTATATTTATTTTTGTATTCATCTATTCAATATCATAAATGAACATCATACCTTCTACATACAACAGAGTAAAGGGGCAGACATACAAAGCAACAAGACATTACATACAGTAAATAAAGAAAAAAGGAAAGAAAACATGTTGACACTTCATATTAAATATGTTCTAAATATCAAATTTGTTTTGACGGTCTTCTTATTCCTAACGTTTTTAATAGTGCTAATATATTGTTTGATTCAGGGGTTTTCACAGAGGGCCACATACAAAAATATATACGAAGGGCTGGGCCGCTCACTAGAGGTATATTGCCTCATAAGTTCAGTTATAAGTTAAGAAAATTATTATTATTATAAGAAAATCAATCAAATGTAGGTAAATGATGCTCATCCCTCAAAACAGAAGCCTCAGATTGATTATAACGATGGGAAACAGGAAGTGTATACGTCGGGATTGGGATTTTTTCTTATCAACTTAGATTTGTTAGAAAATTACTTTGAAAATGTTTCCAACTTTAATTAACAGAATTTATTTGAAAAGTAGTCTTATTAACACATGAATACTACTGTGTGATATATGTTTACATATATGCGTAAGAAGTACAATATAAGACAAGCACAAGTTTCATTTGTGGGCCATATTCCATTATAATTTTTGAATTTGCTGAGGGCTGATTAAAAATGGTCCGCGGGCCGCATTTGGCCCCCGGGCCGTAGTTTGGACACCCCTGGTTTAAACTCTTGATAGAAATGCACACAATTTAGTTTTGTGTCAGCCCATTTATTTTTATGGATATGACATTTCCCTAAAAATACAATAACCTCTTCACCACAAACTGCTCCCCACTCACCGTTGCAGGTGACGTTACAGATGCGGTCAGGTGACGGCGTGGCTCCATCGCTGCAGATCAGGTGATCGCTGAGCTGGAAGAGACCGTAGAGGGTCCACTGCTCCTCTTCCTCTTCCTCGCTGCTGGAGTGTTTCTCCTCGCTGCTGGAGTCATGCTCAGAGCTGCGTTTCTTCCGCTGGTGAAGATCCACGCTGCTGAGCAATCCTCTCAGACCCTCTGATTCATCCACAGCCCTCCGACCTCTTCTCTGATAGCTGTTCTTCTTCCTGGGAATCAGCTGGTTCACGGCACTGGTGCTAAATTCTGACGCCTTCTCCACGTGGCAGATAACTAAGACAAAGGAGTTTCAATTCAATTTTCATGGCTTTATTATCATTTGCACATTAGCTACTGTGAGTAGATATGGCAATGAAACACTGAAGTCATAGGCTCCTCCAACAGTGCAACATGAATGTATAGAGGAAATAGAACAGATAAAATAGTGCAAGAGAATGTTATGAGATGAGCAAGTTAATACAAAGTAAAAAGCACACGACGTAAAGTAAACAAATACTGAAATAAAACGAAAAAAGAGTTGGAGAGGAGCCAAAGACACGACGAGAAACATTCATACAAACTGCTAAGGAACTTTTGGATCAGAACACAAGGAGAGAAAGAGCTCAGACTGATGTCAGAAACTGAAGATGTATTGGGAGTTACGGCTGGAGAATAGACATTTGCTGAAGCAACGAAGTGACACAACAAATGCTGAAGCTTTCTCACCCAGTCCCAAGTATGTAGCTGTCTGAGAGAATAATCAACATTCTGCATACTTTAAAACCAATGCTACAGCCAGTGTGGAGGACATTCTTAAGAGAAACTGATAAATGATTCATGGGATGAAATTGATCCCAAATCCATGAACAGAGCAACTTCATCCTCAGAGGATAGAGAAGTTCTGCACCCTGAACACAGCTTACAGTCACACTATAGAGTAGATCAAATCCAACTGGTCCCACCCTTAAATTCGCTAAACATCCCCACCATTAAACCATAAAGTCCTTAACATTTGCAAATCCCCCTTTTACACTTCCTTTGCCCTCCTGAAATGTAAACCCTTAACATGTGTCACTGTTAAACACATACAAGACTAAAAAATACAATTAACCAGAGTATAAGACTATATGTTTTAAATTATTATATGATTATTTGCTATAACTCCCCACACACACTCAGACACTCAAATCCAGCATCAGACACTATTTTTTACACTGCTATGGACAATCTGCAATATAAATGCACATTTTATGGACAATCTTGCACCAAAGATATTGATATTGAAGAGACTGTTATTTTGTATTGATTGTTGTGTTTTTTATCTTAATGTGTGCATATGTAAATGTCTCTGTTGATTGTGTATATAGGATATACATATTTGTATACATATCTCTATATTGTATAATTTTATATTCGGGATTGTTGGAAACGTCATTTCGATCTCTCTGTCTGTAAACACAAACTGACTAAGACTGACATTAAAGTACATTTTTACTCTGACTTTGAAGACGATATGTTTTAAATGATTATATGATAATTTGACACGACAGCCAGTACTCACGCTTAGCCAGGAAGTCCTCAGTCATTGGGTCTCCTTGGGGCCATGCGACCGCCGTCAGGTTGTTCTTCAGTTCACATTTGGTCATGACTTTCCCTTCAGCCAGACTGCAGCCCAGCACCGACACCAGAAACAAGCACACAAAGACCCTCATCTTCACTGCAACTCTCTGAACACATACGAGACATGATATTTATATTGTTTGGTGACCAATAACAGAGAAACCTGCACCTTTTGTTCTGCTGGGATAAAAGGCCGCTCCCTGGCGCCTGGAGACAGGGATCAGGAAGTGCACCAAATATCACTGATAGCTTCATGTTTCTGAGAAATAAAGAGGTCGGGTGGGGATGATCCGTCTACCTGAACACATCCTTTCTTATTCACAGGTTACACCTTCGTCCGGTTGAAAAGACCTGGCCCTCAGAGAAAAGACAGACAGTTTATCTCCTCTCGTCATCACAACACATTCACAATTTCAGAGGATCTGGTGTCAACACTGTGAATACACTGTGTGTGTGTTTAATATGAGGGCATTCGTTTCATTAGCTATCATGATAAGCCCAACAAATACAAAACAACAACATGAAAGGTGAGCAGCAGTTTCAGTGAATACCGTATTCCACGGAGGATGTTATTAAGACTTTTTAATACTATAACTACTATTGTTTTGTTGAACAATCTACAGTAGAGTTTCAGGCTGATAAATAATCTGTGGCTGTGTGTTGTGGGAGAGGTGACCCACATTGTATCAGCCTCTTACTCTATTACATTACAATCAGAATACCTTTATAATAATACTAATACATGGTGTTTATATAGCAATTCGTCCCAAAGAGTGTACGTTGTTACAGCAAAAGTATAGAGCCACGTAGCACTTACGTGGCTCTTAAAGGTTTGGCTTTAAGTGAAGCTAAGCTAATGCAGTAGCACTGAATGTGGTTGTGCTTATAGATAGGAAATGTACCTGCAGGATTCTTCCTTTTAAGTTTGCTTCATCCTGGTTGAATGCACTTATTGTAAGTTGCTTTGGATAAAAGCGTAAATGAAATGTAATATGTTTGTTTTCAGCTGTTCTATCGATGTTTCCCTTCTTTCTTTGAATGATAACTGCTTTAAAGGAGATAATAACAGTGCAATTCAGACACCAAATTATACATTTGTAATAGAACAGAAGAATCCATAGTTCGTTTTTTATTTTATTAAAAAAAAGTAGGGCATAATCATTGTGTATTTTGGGACGACAGCAGCTCCGTCTGTAGGGACTTGTCTAGGGTATTTTAGTAATTGCTTATTGGCGAATAATACAACAGCATACGGTACCTTTTAAAGTTTTACTCTCTGACTAAATGCCTGCTTTATTGTGTGTTTGAAATTCATCTCAGAGGTAGCTCTGCTGTTAGAAAAGCACACTGTAAATAAAGAAAAGTATTTATTTTGTGCATCCATTCGGCTTATCGTTGTACATACACAAACGGAGCTTTTCAGTGGACTTTTTAATATGCAAATGACAACATTTCGCGGCCGGTTTTGAATGCAGGACTTTCACTTGTAACACAGTATTCCCACACTCTGGTACTTCTACTTTTACTCAAGTACAACATCTGAGTACTTCTACTTGTAAGTACAAGATGTGAGTACTTCTCCCACCTCTGGTTAGTACAGTGGTTCTCAAACTTTTTCTGTCAGGCCCCGCCTTTTGGCCCCCCCAACACAAATAGTCCCGTAATGGGCCAAGTTAACATTTATTAAAATACATGAATATGAACGTGAGCATTCCTTTGCTAGAACAGTGATAATAAAACAATGCTCCCTAAGTCTGTGTGCTCCAAAAAATAAATACATAATACAATTGTGCAATCCCTTTTCTAGAACAATAAGTTATAATACTTTGCCACTGTGCAAAAAAAAATGCTGATATTTGCCAAAGTGTGTCTTATCACAGCATTAGTGGCTGCAATGAGCCTGTGTTGCACTGCACATTTCTTCAAAACGGGGTTGCAGGCTCAGTGGCGGCGCCAGAGGGTTTTGGGGGTGCTGTGGGGTAGCTTGACGTTTCATAGAGGGTGCTCAAACATTTAGGGTTTCCCATTAAGGTTCCAGGCGCTACAGTTTAATTTTCTACTGCAACAATCCCCACGCATATACACAGTGTGACTGTTACAATGAGGGCTCGATAATCAGCTCACGGCATATAGGAGTAAGCAGGGGTAAAGTGCTATTTTTACAAGTGGGGAGTGGACCTAACATCCTCTAGGGGGGTCCTCACCTCCTCTAGGGGGGTCCGGGGGCATGCTCCCCCGGGACATTAATATTAAAGTTAAAAGCATCAATCTGGTGCACTTTGAGAGCAACATAAAGAGATCTATGGATACCTCTATCAACACCCATATGAAACAGAACTGTAAACAGATTCACTATTTTTTTATGGACATTTTACAAATCACTCCCCTTTTAAACTTTATTCTTGTTTTACTGTCATATAGTATTTCATACCTGTTTTTCATTTATTCTCTTATTTTCTAATAACTATAATGATAATATAAACGTGTGCCTCGGAAATAATTGTTTACATTAATCGGGACCAAAACGTTTGAGACCCGGCCACTAGCTCGCTAGCACCAGAAGCTAACAACAACGATCTCCGGTATGGTGCGCTCTCTCTCTCTCTCGCTCGCGCACGCACACAAAATGGCTCGTTCCACACACACACAGAGTCGAGCTTGAATGAAACACAGAGACCCAGACGTACTTGTACTGAACTGTATCATATTATTTTCGAATCAATTTCTTTTCAAATTATGATTTTTTTTTCTTTTCTTCAAAACTATTTTTCCTCCTGGTCTCTCGCTGTCATGCCTCTGCACCCCCCACTTTGAGAAACACTGGGTTAGTATAATCAACATGCTAACCC
Organism: Gobionotothen gibberifrons; assembly: GCA_943591055.1. Taxonomy (NCBI): domain Eukaryota; kingdom Metazoa; phylum Chordata; class Actinopteri; order Perciformes; family Nototheniidae; genus Gobionotothen; species Gobionotothen gibberifrons. Next base: position 9,861 of record CALSBZ010041242.1, read on the forward strand.
AGTGTTTCTCACACAAACCATGCAGCTACACTTTTATATTGAGAGAAAACAAGAATCCTTTTGTTTGTTTTGTTATTTTATTTTCAAAATCATCCCTGACTAAATAGGTGAAACAACATCATGAAAGCACTGAATCACATTGTCAGGTGAATTTGCGGCTCAAATTCAAACCCAATTAAACCAAAACAACAGCTTTGTTAAAGAAGCATCACAGACTGGTCACATTGGTATTTGTTGTGCTGTGATCTCCTGCAGGAAGTTAGTGTTTCTGCTGCTCAGTTGCATTCATCAGGGAAGAAGCTACTGGTCTCAGAAGAACACCTCAACCTGCGCTTCAAAAACGACCTGAAAAAGAAAAGGGAAAACAGCCGTTATCAGATATCAGCGCACAGTCCAACATTATAGTCTTAATCTTCACAAAAACAAAGTCCTACAAGATTCATTTTCCCTTGAAGATTAATAACATTTAGTTATAACAGAAATTATTTAGTTATTTATTATAATTCAAAAGTAATAATAACATTAATAATAATAATAATTACGATTTGTATTATTTTAATCTAATTATTTATGTATTATATATTTTAATAATACAACTGATATGAATCAAAAATAGTAATAATAGTAACAAATAATAACCATAACTGTTACTGTTATTAATGTATGTTTAAATGTATATGAATAATAATAATATTTATTATTTTCATTATTTAAAAAGATATATATATTTCTAGTTTTATTACAATGGTTAGTTTTTATCTGCACAGCAATGAAATAATTTTTGAATAATCTTAACATTAAAACATGAAATATGACATACCTAAGAAGGCTGTAAATGTATATACTGTCACAAGTTAGACACATTTATTATTGTTTGTTTGGTTTGGCTCATCTTAACTCTCCTGTCATTTCAGATCCCACCTTCCTCCAGCCTCTTGTAATCAGCTCACTCCCCTCACCTGTTACTCATTCCCTCATCACCCACAGTATTTATACCACCTCACTATCACTTGTCCTTTGCCAGATTGTCTTGTCCTTTCCGTCAAGCTTTCCAGTGTGATTCTCTCTAGCCTAGATTTTTGTCCTGCCCGTTTTTTTTACCCTTGCCTGCCTGTCAAAGTAGTTTTGTTCCCCTTGTTCTTCGGAATGGGATTCATGTATTATAATTTCAAAAATTAAACAGATGTTCAGATGACAGTGTGCAGGAACTCACAGCCAGTGGGAGGACTTCACGAGGCATTCAATGTCGTCCATGATGTCGTCATCGGTGAAGGAGTCTGAAAAACAGATGACTTGTGAATATGCAACACAGCACGATTAGATATTTGTAATAGAGGTGTGAAGTGTCTGGTATTAAAGACCAGAGGCGGGAAGTAGTGGAGTACAAACACTTCATTACTGTACTTAAGTACATGTTTCTGGTATCAGTACTTTACTCCACTACTTATCTTTCTGGCGACTTTTTACTTTCTACTTCTTACATTTTCCAAACAGGCTGGTTCCTTTAGTTTGAATCTGTGTTTGGTGGCGTGATCATTATTATTTAGAGTCATTGCGTGCCTATTGATTTGAACACGATCTGTGTATCCATCATTTCCTGGTCTTCTCTAAAGAAGAGGGACCAATGAAAACGTTGTCATGTTGCCGTTGTTCAGCATGGAAACATTCATTAGCTAACAATGACATTATTGTTCTATTAATATAAAGGGAGGTCAGGTACTCTTTAAAACAGCTGCTAGTTATGGGTACTTTTTACTGAAGTACATTTCAAAGCCCTCTTTACTTTTACTTGAGTAAAGAAGTTTAATCAGTACTTCTACTTTCACCAGAGTATTTTTAAACACGAGTATCTGTACTTCTACTTGAGTAAAGGATGTGTGTACTTTTGCCATCTCTGTTAAAGACCCACCTGTGCAGTTAGTTTGGCACACGTTTTTGGACAAGTTATGCCCAGAATCACAGTGGATCCTATCGGAGAACTGGAAGATCCCGTACAGGCCGACAGACTTTGGCTTCTCTGTCTTCTTGGGCTTCCTGTGCTTCTTGTGCCTCTTCCCATGACCGGGGGAGCGCTTCCCACGTCCACGATGTCTACCATTTGAGTTGCTGTCCTCCTCGCTTAAGTCGTCGTCGTCGTCCTCCTCGCTTAAGTCGTCGTCCTCTCCCTCGTCCTCTCCCTCGTCCTCTCCCTCGTCCTCTCCCTCCCTTAACTCTTCCAAGAGATCTTCCAGACTGAGGTTTTCCTCTGAAGAATCAGCGTCACGCTTTGCTCTTTCCTGGTCGGTTTCTGAGATCAACTCCATTGGTTTAGTTATCGCTGCTCCTTCATCGATGATGGGTGTAACGGGTTCAGGTCTAGGAGGTTTTGTCGCATCGACTTCAGGGATAATTGGGATCAATGTTGGCTTGACTGGGCGTTTTCCCAACACCTTGACCAGGTCAGTTTTCAGACCGGACCTTTGTTCCATCCCACAGATCACTGCAGAGAACAGGTGAGAGGAAGGAGAGAACAACCAATGAGGGAAATTATCTTACTTTAACGTGCACTTTTCATCACTCTTCATCCGTGCACTTTCGTCCAATCAATTAATCTCTTTTTGCATTTGTGCAGAGATTGTGTTTCTTCCTGGAAATGGAGGATTTATTATTATATTTAATCGCCACACTCTTAAAGTATTGAACCACTTTGAACCCATTTTATTGGTCGCCTAAATGGTGAAATGTCTCAAAAGAGATCAAGTAGAGATTAAGTAATCGTAAAAAGAGACACTTTATGCTTTGTAAAATAATATGAAGCGAATAAAGAAAACATGACTCTTCACTTTTAGAATTAATTTTATGCGATTTTATTTATGTTTTATTTTTCTATATTGTTTTACTCTCTGTTTTATGTGTTTTAGATGCTGTTGTTAAATGTCTTATTGTTTATGTGATAAAGCTTTTTTAACTGTGTTTTGAAAGGTAATATATAAATAAAGTGTATTTTTTTACAATAATAATTGTTAATATTTTTGTATTTATTGATGTATTTAATTATATAAGTTGTAATATTATTATTTTTTTTATTTTTTTTTTTATTTTTATTTTTTAAATTTTTTTAAATTTTTTAATTTTTTAATTTTTTAATTTATCTATTTATTTTTCTCTCTATTTGTATTATTAATATTATTAATATTATTATTTATTTATTTGTTTATTTTAATTATAGTCTTTATTTTTATTATTATTATTATTATTCTCAATTAATGAATTTATTTTTCTTTTTAGTTTTTCTTGGTGGAAGTAGATCTATGAACTAATTTCATGAGATTGACTCTTTCCCCAGACGAACCAATCATTCGTGAACTTACATATGGACAGGATCTTCTCCCTGTGCTTCTCCAGGCGTGTTGGCAGTTTGATTTTCCCCTCCAGGGATTTCTTCATCTCACATCTGGAGACCTCCCTTCCCTCGGACAGATTGGGCAGCACGACGGCCACGAGCAACACGGCCAGCAGCTTCATCTCCGCACCCCTACTGCGAGAAATACAACATTATACATTCAGTTCAAAGATTCAAAGGTTTTATTGTCATATGCACAAAGCTGCAGAGTAGAAAAGGCAATGAACATCTTCTGACCTGCAGCTCCTCCAACAATGCAACATATATAATAAAATACAAGAATACAAAGTAGTGCAAAAAGTCTAGATACATGTAAATAGAATATGATATGTACAAGAACAGCTGAGTTTACAGATAGCTATAGATATGGTACGCAGCGCAAAGAGGCCCTGTTAGACTATTTAAAAACTCTTTTGCATCAGCTGGATAATGCGTCGCCACAAAGATGAAAACACGCAGGGCGTTTTTTCTGAGAAACTCGTGAAAAGTAGACTTTTAGAGATATGTGGTCCTCCATAGGACAGCTGCAAACATATGAAGATATTAAAGAGGCCCTTTTATGCCTTTTGGGGGGTTCCCCTTCCCTTCCAGTGTGTTATATAGATTTATGTGCATGTAAAGGGTCTGGAAAGTCTAAAATGCATCTGAACATCAGCAGGAGAGGACTCTTTAAAGTAGAGACACTACATACTGATATACACCTGAACATCAGCAGGAGAGGACTCTTTAAATTAGAGACACTACATACTGATATACACCTGAACATCAGCTGGAGAGGACTCTTTAAAGTAGAGACACTACATACTGATATGCACCTGAACATCAGCAGGAGAGGACTCTTTAAAGTAGAGACACTACA
>CALSBZ010041244.1:0-21179 GCA_943591055.1 Gobionotothen gibberifrons
TCTGTGGTTGAAACACATTTAAGAGACGGATCACGTTTTGTTCAGCCCTACTTTTATACTTTTCGAATCATAAATCTAATCGCCAGAAGCAAAACAACATTATGCTATAAACGGACTACAGCAGGGTCGCTGCTTCAACGTCACGCCAACTTAAGATCCATATTCAAACATACAGATTGTAAATGGTACAAGTTGAAGCGTTTGTTTGAACAGTTTGCAGGAGGCAGGTACTTGCTTTCAAGCAGAACAGGGCAAACAAACTTAGAGGAGTGTTTACGTGTTCGGTGTAATGACGTAAAACGGCCTGGACAACTTCTGTAGTCCTATTCAGCCACTTGTTAACAACCATTGTTTTTCACACGCGTAAACTCTTCAGAAATCACCAGCGGGGTCACTGCTGATGTATTTAATGTCGTAGAACAAACCGTGATCTGTCTCTTCAATTTGTGTCTAACACAGACCTTATTTGGAGCTATTTTCCAAAATCCTATGGAGAAATTGCATTGCTTTTTATCGAAGGAACCGGAAGTGGTAAAAATGCTAACTTACTTCCGGGTTTTAGGACGCGTCACTGCGGTTCTCTATAGCACAGCTCAGACTACAGCCCCCTTCAGTAACTGTGTACATTTACTCAAGTATTGTTTTTAATGATGGGACACTGAGTAAATGGCAGCATTACAAATCAACAAGTCCTCCAACTCATACGACCAAATAGGCCGATTGTTCAGGCCCAAATATTACGACCAAATATGTCGTTTGTTCAAGCGCTTAATGCGTCCTATAATTACGTTTTAAAGTTTTCGCCCTCTAGTGCTCCCGTTGAATGCTAACGTTACAGATGGTCGTTTATTCACAAATAACCCTCTCTGTAAAATCCTAAATTGTAGGATAGTTTGGCCATTAAAACGCTTTTTGATTCGATTTCTAGCGAGAAGTGTATATTGTACTTTTAGAATCCACGTCCAGTCGATATGTAGGATCTATAGTTTGATAGATATTACGAAGATGATTTGAGGTATGCGGCAGCCTCCATGTAAAGTTACGGGTTGAAAACAGTATTTCCGGTCTCTACGTTTTCATAATAAAACCAACGATCAAATGATTTTACAGTGATCCACTAAAAAACATCACTTTATCCTTGTTAATTATACGACATTTATTGGTTTAAATTGTGTACAATGCTTTTGTGTTTTTCCCATAGGTTTTTCTCTTTCGATTCTGAGACACCTTTCTTTTTTCAGAGGTTTTGATAGGCTAAAACATCGCCGCAATGCATGCTGGGATATGGTGTTTATCCGATATGAAATCGGAAAAACATTTTTAAAAAATAAAATAATACTTTATTCTGAGTGTGCTTGCTTTTCTCTTTGGAAGTCATCACATAACGGCATTGTAATACACGGTTCGGCTGCATTAAATATTACATATCTGCCGTAGATATTTATTTATAGAGCCCTGATCAGAAGACCTTTTGACAAACTGTAAGAAATGCCGCCAAAACTGAATACGTGACGTGGGTCATAAATATATCAGCAATTAAACAACATCTTCCATTTCTTTTCACACAATACGTCTCCTTGCAGTATCAACACTAATTCGGCTGACTTTTATATTTGATCCAATTGGTATATAGGTTATATTTACACCATAAATGGTGGTGGGGGCTGATAGAAAGGGATTTTTTTGTAGTTTTTAAAGATATTATTTACTACCTTTCCAACTCCTCAAGCAGTTGACTGTTACGGCCCCTACACACGGCGGCGTGCGTTGTCGCTTGCCGGTAGGGGGGGCTGAAACTCGACCAACAACCAATCACATGAATCTACCGCCCCAGACACACAAGCACGCGGTTTGATTGGCTAGAGCTTGTACTGGCATATGATTTGATTGGCTGACGCCTCCGTCGAGGCGTCAAAAGTAGAACATTGCTCTACTTTTGCAGCGAGCACCGCGAGAGAAGCTACGCTTTGCTCCCACAATGCAGTTCGGCGAATCGTGACATCACCCCATTCAAAGTGAATGGGCAGAAGCGTTGAAGCAGCAACGCACGCCGCCGTGTGTAGGGGCCGTTACAGGTCTATACAGGTTCATGGTACAATGCATAAGCTTCAAATCGAGAGACTGAAACTGTATTTTCCTTTACCGTTCTGTTTTAATTTCACAATAAAGTTAATAGTCATATATTATGTTTGATATTATTATGTTTTATTAACTACACCACTGTTTTTTTAACCCGCGTCGCCTAGTGGTTAAAGCACGTTATTGAATTTTGTTGTTGAATACGTTTTATTTGATGAAAAGATTTAAATATTAAGAGTAGCCTACATACAAAATTGAAAATATCAAGAAGATACTGTAGTGATCTCTACAATAAAACAGTTTAGTGCAGGACGTCCAAAGATATTAACAGGAGGATGTGCAAAACAGACAAACTAATAAGGCTTTATTTAAACATTAAAGATTACTTTAAGTTAAGGTCTTCTTTTGAATAAGAAAAAAACGTTGGGGTTATCCACAGATAAATATGAAGTCTGACAAAGTACTTAACGTCCAATATATTGCATAGTTTATTTTGGCACTTGACAATCACCTTCCCTGAATTTGACTCAGGTGTAACTAAAGTCTGATTTAAGGGTTGTTTATATTTCACATCATTAATCAGAATCTGCAAAGTAACTAAAATACATGTAGTGGAGTAAAAATACCAGGTTAACCTCTGGATTGTAGTGGAGTAGAACAAAGTAGTATGCTGCTGTAACAAAAACATTTCCCAACTTGGGATCAATAAAGTATATCTTATCTTATCTTAAGATGATCGATGGCTACTGCCATATTTGCAAAATGTGCCTCTGAACCTTGACAAGTGCATGTTTCAGGCTTATCAATGAACAACAGGAGGGGTTACAGACATAATACCAGCTGTTAAATAAAGCTCTTCTGACCTCAGGTGTCATGTGGGTATATTAATTCACACATTTATTAATTATATGTTTTAAATTTGATAACACCACTGTGTTTCGTATCCCCTAAACCTCCAGGGTGTACACAGTTTAATACTGGCAACTTCTAATTGTGGGAAATAAGAAAACGTCTTAGAAAGAGATGTGCCATATAATGTTGCGAAACAAACAATAGCCAGCATGTGTAGTTCTGGGGGGGGGGGGGGGGGACCATGGATGTATGGGCTGGACCCGGGGGCTGGACCCGTCCAATTCCAGTTTTGGAAAGTCTGCCGTGGTTCCATTCCATTTCAAAGAGCTGTTGACGCTCAGTGTAACCTTGTCGCACTGCCACTCCAACATCCAATCACAGGGCTTGATGACTAATCACGGGGTTTGTAAAGCAAGGCGGATGTTGTAGTCCCAAACGATAGCTGGGGATTCTGGGTAGTGTAGTGTCTTGGGAAACTGTAGTGTCTAAACTCCTAAAAAGCTATTTGTTTCTCTGAATCGAAGGTTAAAAACACAAAAGCATTGTACCCAATTTAAACCAATCAATATTGTGTAATTAACAAGGATAAACTGATGTGTTTTAGTGGATGAGTAATGCAGATATCACTGTGTAATCATTTGACAGTGAGGGGAATATATCCGGTTTTATTATGAAAACTTCGAGACCAGAAAAACTGTTTTCATCCACGCTAACTTTACATAGAAGCTGCATACACGTTATCCTGACGAGACCTCAGATCATCTTCGTAAATATCTATCAAACTATAGATCCTACACATTCTAAGAGTACCATATACACTTCTCGCCAGAGATCTATTCAAAAAGCATTTTAATGGCCAAACTATTCTACAATTTAGGATTTTCCAGAGAGGGTTATTTGTGAATAAACGAATAAACGGGAGCATGTTGTTTCTTACACGACCACTAGAGATGCTACACTTTAAAATGTGGCTATGGGTCGTAATGTCGTAAACTAAGCTGCTTAAACAATCGACCTATTTGGTCGTTTTTTGTAGGAGGACAGGCTGTTACAAACGGTTCAAGTAGTTTGTATCATTACTGATGCATCAATATGGAGGCAGAGGACCTGACTAAAGGCTGTGTTAACCAATACTTAAGTCTCATTGAGATGAATGCAGAAATGGTGGAGAACGTACCACCTACTTGTCCCCCCCCACCCCACCCACTGTATATCTCACCTGCTTACACTCAGTTGTCTTCATGGCTTCTGTCAAAAGTTCTGGGAGAGACAGAGGAGACAATGAGGTGACGTTGGTCTTTGGAAACAACAACAGTCAGAAATGCTCTTTGATTTGAAGTAAGAGTGAGAAGCAAGAGTGATGAGAAATTCACGTCTCATTTTTGCAAGAGTTGAAACTTGAGTAAGAAATTCACAGGACAAGGTCACGTGAAATGTCATGTTTGTTCAGAGACAGGATGAAAATCTATTCTAAATGTATGTGTACAAACCATAGACTGTCTATGGCGATTCTATTTTAACCGCCACCGACAGGGGGCGAAAGAGACGAGTGAGCGATACAGGGAGAGAAACACAGAAGAAGAGATGAGAGCGCGACAGAGAGAAGCAGAGAGGAAATTGAGTGAAGAGAATAATTAGCGATACAGGGAGAGAAGCGGAGAGGAGAGTGAACAGGCGTGTTAGCGGCAGACAGGGAGAGACACATCATTACACATGGCGCTCTCCAAGAAGAGGAAAGTGGACAGTGAGAACAGAGCTTTTAACCCTGAGTGGACTCATTCATGTTCATCCTGCCCACTGGGAGCACGGAACCAGAGTGTCTCATTTGTTCAGAGACCGTGGCGCTCATTAAATGTGCCAAAACGCCACTATGAGACAAAACACAAAGTGTTTGACCAAACATTCCCTCTCAAGTCAGAACTGAGGTCACAAAAAAGAAGCAGTCTCAGAGCCCAATATGATCAGTCCACCAGGATCACAATTAAAACTAAATATCGTTCCAGGGCAGGCTAACCGAGGCTAGCCAATGAGCACCTGCATGTGTGTATGAGAATGGCCCTGACACCATTTCAGCCCAGATCTAAACTCCTGGCAGGACAAGCTCAAGCTCAATTCTCGCACTGAATAAAACAAAGTGAGTGAGGGACTGCAATATAAGAGGGAAAGAAAGAGAAACTTTAAAACTGTTCAATTGTTATGATGTGTAAAGACTGATATTGTTCTATAATCGTCTGAAACTGTTAAGTCATGATGTGAAACGGTTAACAAAGAAAAAGGGAAACTCAAGCTACACTTTATTTTATTTATCTAAAATTAGCCGGCCCGGCTAAAATAATTGGTCGTAGTTTTTACAGTATTACGGCTTCCACAGATGAATTTTTTTTCAAAGCACTTAGAATATGCATTGCTATCAGGATATTAAGAGCATTCCATGGAATATAACAAAAAGTGTATCTCGAGCCGGTTTCTCAAACTTACCTACCCCTCCTTTAAGTATATTTTGATGCCAATAATTTTGTACTTTTACTTAAAGTGGACCTATCATGCAAAATGCATTTTTGTACGTCTTTTATACATGAATATGTGTCCACGGTGTTCCAGGGAACTCACCAAGTGCCATAAAATACAACCCTTTCTCTTTTCCTCCGTACCCAAATATTTTAAAAACAGGGCAACAACGAGCGGATACAGATTCCATCCGACCCGACGTCAGCCCGGAATACTGGGCGGTGACGCTCCGCCAACATGGGCAACGCTCCACCTATCAGGGGAATGGGGGGTTGCCACGCTCGAACGCGCTGGAGACGCGGTAGTAGATATGCCAGGCCTGTAAGTGGCGCTGTAGTCTGCCACAAAAGCAGCGAAGAAGACTTCCTGTGCATGGTTGCCCTTCTGTTTATTCTCCGCTGTGGCTCTTTTTCTCCCTCCCCGAGGCAAGCGTTTGCGCCTGCTGCTGTAATTCAATGCAATCCCTCCCTCGCTGTAATTCTCTCCGGTAGTCCACCAGCAGATGACAAACACCCACCTCTCCGCCTCTTCCAAAGGAACGAGCAGAGTGCGGCAGAGTTTCAGTTAGATTTTTTTTCGCTGGTCAACATGTCCGTTAAAGTTAAAATCTTCCGGACAAAATTAGAAAAGTGCCGGTCAAAGGTCTTCTTTGTTATTTATTGAGCTTTAAAACAAATGAATAACGACTCTATATAATAATATAAGAATAAAACACGGAGGACGGAGCCTCTCTTTTCCTCCCCCTCTTCTGAGAGCCCAGCAGCTGATCTCAGAGCACTCCCCTCCTGCAGGGGGGCGTGGTCAGCTGCAGCTCATTTGCATTCAATCTACGTCACAGAATCAGCCCTTGCAAAAACAGGGCTGGAAAAGAGAAAATAGAGCGAAATGAGGCATGGCTAAAATGCAGGATCTGTTTGGTATTTTGAAAAAAAAACTTCACACACATGTTTTATATAGGTATGGCCCTATACTACAATATATGTTTCAAATATAGCATGATAGGTCCACTTTAAGGGTCAGTGTGGTGTTAGTGTTACCTGCTGCTTTCTCATGGCAGGAGATGGCCTCTTCATACTTCCCAGCCACCAGCAGACGGTCTGCCTTCCTGCACTGCTGATGAGCCTGAGGAGAAACACAAGAGAACAGGGGGGGGCACAGAGACAAGGTGCGGTTTTAGCAGTCTAAAAAAGGGATAAATTGTACAGAGTTTAAAAAGATGAAAATAAGGAGGAAGAGGTGAGACAATGAGATGGGGTAGAAGAAGGAGGGAGATGTTCTTATTACAAATAACCCAATTCAAGTTTTAGACGGATACAACAGAAGCTGAAACGATATGAAAATAAGCTCTTTTATTCTAAAATAAAAATATTCTTGTTAGGAGAGCCAGGTCTTGTTGTAGAATAGATGTGATTGCTTTGTTATTATAATATGTATTTGACTACATACTGATCATGAGAATCCCTAATTACATATAGACATTTCAAAGGATAGATTGACAAATGACAGGTAAGTAAATGAGTGGAGAGACATTATAAATGCAAAAGCCTCCAGAATTGTGAATTATTTGATCTAGTCAAGCATTTCACATCAGTTCCAGCTTTGTGTATATACATTTAGTATATATGCCCAGTTGACCTCCATGTAGGTTCAAAATGGCAAGATAAAAAATGTCACTTTCAAAGAATAACTCAGAGCTCTCTCCACCTCCCACCTCTCTCTCATGTTTTAATAATATTAGAGTCTCAGAGTGGAGCCTCCCTGTTTCCCTCCACCCAGCTACACCTGGAAGGTTTCTTATTTCTCTAATTTCCCCTCCTCGACTCCTCGGTCCTCCGGTAGTGACCCGGAAATGGATTTCAGCGTGCCATGTGGAAGGACATCTCCTTTCTCTAAATCGAGGACCAAGCATCGAGGAGGCTCTCTGGAGGAGCTCTAATCGAGGAGACACTGATGGCTCCTCCACGGCTCCTCCGTGGATGCATTTCCGGGAACAGAGATGTTTAAAAGAGGCGTGAGGCACGGCCGGACTTCTTTCAGCCAATGACAGCTCTGCATGCATCCCCTGGATATTATTTTAGAAACTGCTTTCATCGCGACGCGATGTTTACAGTGAGAACAGCTGTGAGGTGCAGAAAGCAGAGCAGTGTGTATATATATCACTCACTGTAACAGGTCTACTCTCTTTATTTGCTGTAGTTTAGTAGATATCTACAAACAAAGAGTCCATATTTTTCTAAAACCATTTAGTGCTTCACATAATAAAATACACAACGGCTGTATCCTGACATATATTATATGCTTTAGTAGCTGTAGGTGTGTGTAGGTGCGTGTGGTACAGTGTGTAGGTGCGTGTGGTACAGTGTGTAGGTGCGTGTTGTACACTGTGTAGGTGTGTGTGGTACACTGTGTAGGTGTGCGTGTGGTACAGCGTGTAGGTGTGTGTGTGGTACAGTGTGTTGGTGTGTGTGTGGTACAGTGTGTAGGTGCGTGTTGTACACTGTGTAGGTGTGTGTTGTACAGTGTGTAGGTGTGTGTGTGGTACAGTGTGTAGGTGTGTGTGTGGTACAGTGTGTAGGTGTGTGTGGTACAGTGTGTAGGTGTGCGTGTGGTACAGTGTGTAGGTGTGTGTTGTACAGTGTATAGGTGTGTGTTGTACAGTGTGTAGGTGTGTGTGGTACAGTGTGTAGGTGCGTGTTGTACAGCGTGTAGTAGGGATGCCAGAAACTGAACATGATCAAATTCGAAAATCGGACAGCCCTGGCGAATATTGAAAGATTATTCGCTGCCGCCGTGTGTGTGTATGTGTAGATGCGGTGGACAGACATGTCTCAGTTGGTTTGGTGTCCTCTGCTTACTTTTAATACTTGTAAATACAACTTTTGGCCCCGTAATTTCAATTCCCCATTTCAGCGACCAGAGGGGGGGGGGGGATATATCCAGTCTCTGATTGTGTTACGTTATTATGAGAGTGCTCTCATACTTATTTGAATCTGAAATTGTATATATTTATATAAATATATTTGTGTGTGTGTGTCCGCATCTGTAGCCTGTTATTGTCTCATTATACCGCACTGTGAATGAATTAAAAGTAAATATAAGTCGTCATGAACACATCTGTCCATCAGACAGAGGGCTGCTGTGCCTCCTGTCATCATTAATGGACGTCTCTTTAAAATGACCGCTCAGAGGAGAGGAGTTCTCATTTCTCTAACCGCCTGCTGCTTCCCCTCCTCTCTCCTCGGCTCCCCTCCTCAGTCCTCCGCTCGCATCTCCTGTGGGCGGGACTAACTCACGAAGATAGAAGTCGAGGAGGGGAAATTAGAGAATTGAGAAACCTTCCTGCTCATCCTTCAGGAGGGCTGCATGGGGTGGAGCCGATGACACTGTTTAAGAGATATTTCCTCAAAGGCTGCTAACAATCTGGATTAAATATATATGTTTGGGGATATCTTTAAGCCATTTTAAAACAGGTTTTCCAGGTTGGGACTTGTTTTAAAACACATGTCCTGCTAGGGCTATCATTTGGATTGGGGAACAGGGGTCGCTTAGACGTTTTCATCTTTTTTTGTTATCATTCAGAGAAATAATAATTGATATCCAGATGGTTAAGTGTTTAAGAATTATGGAAAAAGCCTACCTGAAGTGTGATTGGCTGTGATATGTTTTTCTGAAAAACAAAATAGAAAAAAGCGATGCTCAGTTCTGGGATTTGAGTTTTACGACAAAACACGAGACAGAAACTGGGGCTATTCTCCATTCTCGTCAATATGTTCATATCATTTGAGATAATTTGTCCAAGCCTTATAAAATCTATTGCAATGAGCACTGACGATGACCTGGAGGATCATGATCAATTAACACCTTCCTGACATACTTTATATTGTTTTCTTCCTCCATCTCTGTATACGTTTTCACTTTTAAACGGTCCTTATCCTAATGCTGATGATTACAGTACTGTATACTAAATCTGATCAGGGCAGGGACATGACTTACAAAATGTCCCAATTTGGGATCAATAAAGTACTTATCTATCTAGTATTTATCCATCTACTTTAACCCTTAAATGGTTTCTGTATCCTGGGGGATACACTCATTTGACAGGCAGTGTCCATGTGAAATAACAGTGTAACATGGGTATAATATTGGTGTGATACGGGTATAATAATGGTGTAACATGTGTGCATTAGGGGTGTTAATATAGGTGTATGTTTTAATGTGTAATGTGCTTGTATTAACAGTTAAATATAGGTGAATTGTGTGTAATAACATTGTAACTACGGTGTAATATTGGTGTTACATGGGTGTAATATGTGCCAAGTATCAGTGAAATATAGGAGTTCTAATAGTGTAACATGGTACAATAAGGTTGTAATACAGGTGTACAAATGTGTAACATGGATCTAATAATATTGTAATAGTTGTGTATTAATTTCTACTATGAGTGTAATAACAGTGTTTTAAGGGTGTAATGTAGAAGATGGAAAGCACACATTCTTAAGGTATTTGGATGTGAGGCCTTATTTAAGGGTTGAATAAATGCCACTGTGCTTTATTGACAACATCGAGACGTCCCGTTATAGAAATTGAATAATACTGAGGTGGAATTGTATTTAATTGCTAATGTGATTAAGTTTTGTGACGGTGTAACCATAACACGTAACGTTATGAATAACACGCTAACATTAGGCTATAAACATTACATTAGTCACAACAACACAGTAAACTCGGACAGTTCTCTCCAGGAACAAGGCAAACAGAGCGGTTAGCCGCTAGCTTTAGCAGCTAGCTGTTGTAGCTGCAGTCTACAGTAACGTTAGCCCGTTATTGCAACATCCACACCGACACTCACCAGGTTGAGCGGGCTGTCCTCGACCTCCATGGAATGGCTTCTCGATGGTTTACACTACATGAAAGGTGTCTCTGTCCCTTGCTGACTGTCATTCGCGATACGATAAAAAAAGCCTTGGAAACATAATTACAAGAATATTAGCTTAATGTCAGGGAAGCACAATCGCCTCCACAGCTAAAGCTGCGTCAACACGTCGTGACGTCACATCCGTTCTACAGCAGGTTGTAGTCGGATGTTTTGCTTCTTCTTCTTCTTCTCTCGGTTTTTGGGGGATTGCAAACAACTTTAAAGGTGCATACCGCCACCTACTGTACATGAGTGTGAATCATCCTATCATTCCATCTCTTAACCTGTTAAGCCCGAGAGACCCCGGTAACGGGGGTCTCCAGCAACATCTTGCAGGAAACAGTGTCTGAGGGCATGTTCATTTAATAAACTATGAATGTTTTATATCCATGTAACGGAAAGAAACTCATCTAATACCTCATTCACACCAACGGTGTTTCAGGGCCGGCACGGAGCTAGAGCTTGAAAAGCACCGGGTTTTCCTCTTCATACCGCAGCTGAGCAACCTCTTAGCTCCGGAATCCGGTTCATTTCGAGCACCAAAAAATTGTCCGGCCAGAGCAAAAGCACCACATACGTCACGCTTACGTCGAGGCGGGGGGCAGAGGCAGGATCAACTCCTGAACAACAACAGAAAGTCCGCGTTTTATCCAGTTTGTACACAACGACGGAGAAACTTAACAAGAGTTTCAGAGTTTTCAGTGTTTCTGCCATAGACTGTATATATAAAGGTTTCTGCTCATGGTGAAGCAACGTGTTAAGGTGGAACCTGAGCATTCACGTTGATCACCTCTCATTATAACTAATACATCTATAAAACTATAAATATTAAACTTTACTTCACGTGTTCATTTGAGAACAGCTGTTACATACTTGGGTGAAGGTTACAGTTCATTTAAATGAAAGATACAACGTTACTCCACACTCATGGTTGAGTCCACCTTAAGAAATAAGACCGATCTCGGAAGCAGTTGTGTTTTAAAAAAACCTTTATTGACACGAGTACACTTGTTTATAGGAATATAGTCACCACAGAAATGACTCCGCAAAATCTGCAGATAGAGCCATAAGAAATGAATGCAACTGATTTCATCCTCGCGGTTTGGCTTTATGAAGCAGGCACGCAAATGGTAACGTCATGACGCAAACGATGACGCAATGACGCATTACCAGTGGACTCTGGGCTGTGTGAAAAGAGCTAGAGCTAAACCGAAGAACCGGTTCTGAACCTGAAAAGCTCTAACACGGAGCTTGAACCGGAGTTGCGTTGGTGTGAATGAGGTATAACTGATCATTTAAAACATTTTTTCCAAAAAAAAACACAATGCTAACGCTGAGCCTCTGAATTAGCAACGAGCGAAAAATGCTAACAGATGACTGCACCGAAATTCACTCACAAAACCTTATTATTTATCTTTGCTGCACATCTCAACCCATCGTTTCACATCGTGAGGGGACACAGAATCGAGGGGTACCCTTCATTATCACTCAATTATACGAATTATCGGAGATAATAACAAGAAAACACATCAAAACATATGGCGCTAGGTAGCTAAAAATGCTAACATGGTTTATCTGGCATTAAAACGATAAAAACGATGCTGAAGTTAATCCATAGGTTAATCCAATGTGCAGGCATGAAAATCACTCACCTTTCGGCGAAATTCGCCGTTTTGAAACCAAAATAGGTGACCTACGTGAATCGTGTAGATTCGATGAGAATTTTTTGTATTTTCGATCTTTCCAATTGAGAAGAGAGATCTTTCTCTCCCCCGTCTGTGTGCGAGGGGGCGGGGCAGTTTACACACACGCGGCTGCTACATGCATGCAACACAACTGCGGAGATGGCGGAGAGAACGCGCTCCGAGGTGTGGTTCAACTTAATCCGTCTCGATGTGGACAATGCTCGTTGCCTAAAGTGCAATAAGAGTTTAGCATGTAAGGGCAGTAACACGAGCAATTTGTCTAAACATTTAGCAAAAGTGCACCACATCCAGACGGAGGAATGCACCGGGTTCGACTGTCCCCCCCCCCCCACGTTTCCACGTCAGGTGTTATGTATGCTAGCAGAAACACACGGAGCTAA
Source organism: Gobionotothen gibberifrons (assembly GCA_943591055.1). Taxonomy (NCBI): domain Eukaryota; kingdom Metazoa; phylum Chordata; class Actinopteri; order Perciformes; family Nototheniidae; genus Gobionotothen; species Gobionotothen gibberifrons. The sequence goes on from CALSBZ010041244.1 coordinate 12,441, forward strand.
CTCAATTATACAAACATGGGTTAATGATTAGAGGTAACTGAGTTATTTATTTTGTTAAAGTTTCAGCTATTCTGTTTACAATTCTGTTATCACATTATTTACTACGATTTGTTAAAACACTGTTGTTTCTTTTGATGTGAACTATTATTTATTTACTTTAAATTAAAAGCAATGTTAATTTTGTTTAAAGTGTGTTTAGTTAATTTAATAATATTTTTGAATCAAGTATTCATATTTATTGTCTTCATTGTTAGTTTCCACATGCTTAAAACAACCTCAAGCAGCTTAATCTTCCTCAAGACTGTCCCATCATTTCCCCCACTTGCTGGGTAAATAAGAACTCATTACTGCCTATTTACTCATATACTTTCCCAGCTCAGACCCCCAGACTCCGCCAATTTGATCTGGGGAATTCAGTCTTGAAACCAAACCAGGAGCAGCGCAATTTCCTCAGTCCATCCTGTCCCAATCACTCGCAGTGAACCTCAGGATCTGAGCCATATGGGGGCCACGCGTATTCACATTGGCATGAAGGGGGGTAGAGGGATGGGGAAGGAATGGAAAGAGGAATGCCCCCCTGCTATACCACCATGGCTTTCCTCAAAACCCTGGTCTTTTAGTATTCATGGCTTTTGGATGGATGTAATTTAGCCAAGTTTTTGCATGTTTATGAAATGGATTAAAGTGTTTAATGTTTTGATAATGCTGGAAACCACTGTATTGTGTGTTTTAGGCTATCTTTGCCAATAAAATGTATTAAAATCTGAATTACATAACATTGTATCGGCTGTCAGTCATGATGGAAGAGTAGACAAGTTAAGTTACAGCATGTCCACCATCTGCATATGCATTAAGCCCTTACCACATTGTGCCTCATATACTGTAAATGTTAGACCCAGTGACAGGCTGGCATGAAATGTCTTGCATAATACTTAGTAAGGAGGCCATAATATTTTTGACTCATGGCTGAAGTTAAGTTTCTCCAGCTCTCCCCAGGTTGGCAAAAAAATGCATCTCAAAATGCATCAGATTGATGCTTTAAAATATGGAATATTCAAAATGTTCTTCCGGGGGAGCATGCCCCCGGACCCCCCTAGAGGGATAATATCCTTCTCACCTTTTTCACCCCTGACCCGTTTTCATGCCTGAATGTGTCTGTGTCACTTTCAATGATTTCTGATTATCCATGAGCAATACATCTGCTTTTCGGTTTTGAGATGTCAGACCTAGAGACAGTTTCACTCTGGAGCAAAACTGCGTAGGCAAAGCCCCCACTTTTTTGTTTTACCATGTGTGTGTGTGTGGGGAGATTCCCCTTCGATTCTATTGGCAAAGCCAGAATGACAGCAGGGGTGAATTTCATTTTATAATTTTGCAATAAGTCAAAGATATGTTTACTGTATATTATAAAAATGCTTGTCATGTAGGCATACTGGAGATGGAAAGGCTTTAGTCAGTGTTGTAGCTGAGATTCTTAGCGTTCCAATGATGTATGGCAGGGCTTCTCAAACTCCGGACCAAGGTCCGGATCCGGACCGAACTGCAAATCAATCCGGACCGAACCCTGTGTCCCATTATAAAAAATAAATAAATAAAAAGATTATTTTTTTATTTTTTATAAATTCTGATGTAAATTAAGTGGACCTATTATGCTATATTGGAAACATATATTGTAGGGCCATACCTATACAAAACATGTCTGTGAAGTTTTTTGCTTAAAATACCAAACAGTTCACCCATTGTAGCCATGCCTCATACTGCTCATACCGCTCTTTTGCAGCCCATGTTGCAGCCTTGTTAGAGAAACGCGGATTTTGGGTCCTTAGCTTGAAAAAAAAAAAGAGGAGGTGGAGCTAATGCCTGATCCGAATTCTACCGGAGATAAAGTTAAATTCTGCTGTGATAAAACGCCATCCTGTTCTAAACCACATCAAAGATTATTTCTGAAACAGTATGGAGCTCAAATGCTTTTTCTCTTGCGGGTTTATCACAAGGTGAGTTCCTTTTTTTATTTCCTGCTTTTTAAGCACATGTGCTCTACAGTACAGGTTAGCGAGGCTTGCTAATGTAAACAAAGACGAGATTACGTCCAAAACACGTCAGGCATTGTTTCTGATAGCAATTTTCTGTGGGTCCGCCGCCGATTTGAGGTCAGATCGGCAGCAAATCTGTATCCACTCGTTGTACCCCTGTTTTTAAAAGATTTGGGTACGGAGGAAAAGAGAGAGGGTTTTATTTTCTGACGCTGCGTGAGTTCCCCGACGCACCGGGACTTTACTGGCATTGATCCAGACCATTGACCTTGTATATAATTCACAAGTGGACCTTTAACAAAAAAGTTTGAGTACCCCTGATGTATGGGATGTATTAATAATAATATCCAAAAATCTTGGATTTATATAGCGCCTTTCATGAGACCCAAGGTCGCTTTAAGAGTCAGATCTTAACGAAATCTACTAAAACAAAGTACTTCATTATCTAGTGTTCAGCTTTTATCCACAAACGTGTATCTTTCAGTCACTTTTTGAGAGAATTAAGCATTAATCTGTCAAATGTTCAAAACGGCCTTGTTTCACTTAAATAGCCTCAAAATCAGAAACTGCCATGAAGAGTCACATTCTTAACGAAATCTACTAAAACAAAGTACTTCATGGTAGTGGTCAGCTTTTAAAAAGAAGAACAGGAGTAGAAACAAACATAACAAAAGGCAGTCAGACGAACTGAAAACTGTAAACCTCCATGTCTCTTTAAATATCCTTGCGTCAGCGTGTCACGTGTTGGGCGTGCTCTCTTCTGACCATATTTGGAAGTACAACTTCCTACAAGTTCCTACAACTTCAACCCAGGTAGTGACCCGTAGTGACAGACATGATGAGACAGTCAATGTACAGTTTATGCAAATCCGCCAAAATAACATTCCAATGCTACCGTTTCTGTATGTTTCCGAGTTTTCCGATTCTCTCTGAGCTTTCTGCAACGCGTCTCCGACTTCACTTCCTTCTTCCGGTCCAACCAGCCGACGACTCTAAAATTAAAAGCCTTAAATTAAGAAACGAACAAGCACGCATCGGATTGAGCCAACCAGGTCTACATTCACATATATTCACATGTTGGGTCAGACATTTCTCTGGCCACAGAATATGACAAATAAGTCATAATATGTATCTTGAGAATGTAATGCTTTTATTGTGATACATTAAACGGAAATGCTACTTGTTTTTCACTTGCACACTCTGCTTTGTTTTCGTTTCCGGATAGAGGAAGTGCATTCCATTTAAATCTTTGGATCTGAACTTTAAATAATCGTAACAAACAACATTAAAGCGTTCCAAAGGTGAAAAATCAGCCGTTGGCCAAAGTACCACTAATGCTGAATAAGAAGAGAGGCCATACGTGCTTGCTAGCGTCTGGTATGGCTGCTTTAGTGCTGCTCATGGTTGTGCTTTACGGGACCATCGGGCCCCAGCAGGCGAGCGGCTCCATCCTGCGGCCGGGCTACCTGCTCCGGGGCAGCCCGCTGTACCAGCTGGACCTGAGCTGGCCCCGGAAGCCGGAGCTGTTCAGCGGACAGGTGTTCGGGGTGGCGGTCAACCAGAACGCGGGGGTGGTGTATGTGGCGCAGAGAGGTAAATATATTAACTCACAGTCCATCAAGCTGGAGCACATCTCAGGGTGGAAAGTAACTAAGTACTCAAGTATTATACTAAAGTACTTTTTTGACATGTTTGTACTGTACTTGAGTATTTTTTAATTTACTCCGATTTATACTTTTACTCCACATTTCAGAGGTGAATATTGTACTTTTTACTCCACTTCGATTATCTCATAGTTACTAGTAGTTACATAAAAACAAATGATATAATAATAAAACATAACAATCTTTATTAATATATCACTTTTCAGACAGCAGGTAGCTCAAAGTGCTTTACAAAATGGCACACAGCCAAATTCAAACAAACAACAATACATTCCCCTCAGATCACATGTTATGCTAATATAATGTAATGCAGTACTTCCCATAATAAAAAAATACTGTGAGAAGATCCATTCTGCAAAACGAGTATTCTCACATTTGCTTTTATTTAGCTGATAGCTTTAAAGGAACTAAAGCTGTCAGATAAATGTAGAGGAGTACAAGTAGGCTACAATAGTGGCTTCTAAAATGTAGTGGAGTAAAAGTATTAATAGCTTCATTTGAAAATATTCAAGTAAAGTACTTGAGTAAATGTACTTTATTGCATTCCACCACTGCTATTTGCTGTGTTTCTTTCCTCACTGCTATTTCTTTTTTGCCAAATGAAGGGATTATCAGCAGCAACAGTACAGGTGTGCGTGCTGGGTTTTGACCTCCAAATAAAGTGCTTCTCTATCTGATCAGACGGTCACATTTCTAATGGTTTCCATTGCAATTCAAAATGACTGGGCTACAACCTTACACACACATGCTGTATTGCAGTTACAACTTCTGTCTTAAATCTACTGCCATCAGTGGTGGAAAGTAACTAAGTACATTTACTCAAGTACTGTACCTAAATCATTGTGTTATACTCTGTTACATTTCAGAGGCAAATATTGTAAATGTTACTAGTATTTCAAAATGTAAAGTTGGTCCACAAAGATAAAGTACAACACTAAAATGCTCTTACATGTATAACAACATGTGATGGAGCATCACTAACCTGACTGAGATGGTTTGTTTCACCAAACCATCTAGGAGAGCTCCATTGGAAGCCATTTGGAAAGGGCAGGCACTTTCAAAGATACTTGGCAGGTGATTGGATCAATCTGTCTATCACCTTCTATCATGGGCCACTTCTGATTGGTTAACAATGGCTGGTACATGTGGAGTACGATTAATCGTTCAGTCCTAATGTCGGGTAGTAATAGATTTATTTATTTTCTTCTCAGAGTGTACCAGAATGCGTAGTTTATATGTTAGTATTTCTAAAAATCTCCTGGGGGAGAATCCCCCCAGACAGCATGTGTGCCTTTTTATGTTATACAGTTCAGCTTTGATTCCATCATCTCATTAAAACTTTTTTAAAAGCATACTTTAGTTCTGTGAAGGGATATAAGGGATATATGCACTGTACTTCACTTTAATTAATATTGTATGCTGAAAAGCGTATATATTACAGCACGATTTTTTGTTGAATAGATTTGAGTGGTTCAAATTTCGGGTCGCGATTTATTGACAAAGGAAAAAGTGGGTCCTGAGGCCTGACCGGTTGAGAACCACTGCTCGAGTGAGTATTAGGGGTTATGCACAAGGCACAATAAACAAACAAAATAAATTATTTGATTTACAGCATACTTTCTAACATTTCTTACTGCTGACTCATTGCCTTGTAAAAATTGAGAAGCAAATAATGGGAACTTAAACTCGTTCTTCATAATCGCTTGTGTACAAAGCATTTGATCTCACACACAGAAGATTGACAATAAAGTTGGCTTTGATTTGTAAATGATATGTACATTATTTCCCCTCTATGGGACTAATAAAGGTATTCTGATTCTGATCACATGATTAAATAACGATGCATAAAGGGTGCATCACTAGAAACCTGACGATTGTTTGATTTGAGCTTTAATGCTGACTTGCTTGGCCTTCAGGTGCCGATGTGCCCAAGGTGCTGGTGTTCTCCACAGAGGGAGAGTTCCTCATGTCCTGGAACACAACCACCCTGGAGATGCCCCATGGTATATTCCTAGCTGACGCGGCCTCAGCCAACCCCACGGTGTGGATCACAGATGTGGGGAACGGCCCGTACGGCCACAGCGTCAAACAGTACTCCCCGTCTGGGAAGCTCCTGCAGGTAAAGGCTTTTCCAGGGTTATGTTTGTCACTAAAACATCTTTGTTTTGGCTTCCACTAGCTTTTCCATTCAAGTATTTCTTTTGTTATGTAGAATAAAGTGGTGCAGGACTTAGTCCCTGAAACCCGGAAATGAGTTGGCATGTCACCACTTCCTGTTCTCTCGTTTAGAAGTCAACAATCTTGTTAAACGTGTTTTTGGTTTTTGGCTGAAATAAGGTCTGTGGTTAACACAGGATTGTTTTGTGACATAAAAGCATGATATACGTCAGTAAATACCAAACTCATGACTGTCCAAAGCTTATATACCTTAAAAACGGATGCTGCTAAGAAGTGACTAAATGACACTCGAAGGCCCATTCCCAAACCGCCCCCTACACACTACCCCTCCGTTTGCGCGTCCACGCGGAGGGTCTGCCATATTGAGGGCTGTTCCAAGCCAACGAGTGTGGAGCGGTGTGGAGGGGGAGTGGGCTATCAAGCCCTCAAACAGCGAGCCTGCAGCTGTGCTGACTTGAGACCGGTCTCTACCTGACCGGAGTCACGCTGTGTGTGTCCGTCAGGTAACACGCTGTTAACAAGTAGTTCCAGCAAACATCCACTGATAAACTGCGATGTTAACAACCTCATGATAACCTCATATGTTTTTAATTTAGGATCATACCTGTTAGTCTAGAAAAAGGTAAATGTGTGCATTTTATTAAAAAGTTGTGTATATTTACAGACTGTTGCAAAAACTAAGAAGCTTATAAACATCAGGTTTAAAACTAAAAGAGCTTTACAAAAAAGTAACACAATGAAAGATGTTTGGAGTTTTATTTTAGTTATTAATTACATTTTTTGTCTAAGAGATGCTGATTTGAAACCGTTGTTACATACAGTTACGGCATTTCCTGTTTCTGCCGGAGAGAGGGGAGGCCGTCCCAAAGCTTGCTGCTGTATTTACTCCCTCCATCTGACAGGAGGGAGCCTCGTTGAGCTGCGAGTGTGGCTACAGACGGAGTTCACTCCGTCACGGAGGGGTAGGGTCGAGGGAGTGGTTTGGGATTGGGCCTAAATGTAATCCCGCCCAACATTAGCTTTAGTTTAGCGGTGGGGATATGCAGCCCTGCAACCGCTGTGTAGTTTGTTTATAGTCTAACGTGTTTTCTGTAATATTCTAAAATCCAGTGGTGTAAGCCAGGTAACTAAATATATTTACTCAAGTATACTACTTGGGTAACATTTTTAGATACTAGCACTTTAACTGCTACTTTGTACTTCTACCCCACTACCATTCAGAGATAAATGGTGTACTTTTCCTCCACTACATGTATGTAATCCCTTCAGTTACTTTACAGATGTGGATGAATGATGTGAAATATAATCAAGTCTTAAATCAGACTTTAGTTCCACCTGGAGTAAATCCACAAGCTACCCTGCAGTATACAAAGTCATTCAAACTAGCTGCACCTTTACCAGCTTTGAGAACACTTTCATGATCAATCATTATAAAACATATCATATATATTATTCTGAAATGGACCAATCTGCACAATGACTACTTTTACTGTCGCTACTTTCATTTCATTTTACTTTTGTACTTTTACTTGAGTAACAGAGTATTCCTACACTCTGGTACTTCTACTTTTTCCTAAGTACAAGATCTGAGTACTCCTCCCACCTTTGCTAAAATCCTATGGAAGGATCCCATTGTTTTTTTTCGAGAAAGCCCTTGTGTTGCTAACTTCTTATTTGTCCTACAAAAGTACATTATCTGCTGAAAATCCTGCCATTCCTACTGAAAATCTGAATGTAGCATGTTGCTGAGTGGTCTCCTCTCACTCTCCTCTCACTCTCAGGTGCTGGGGGCTCCTGGGAAGGCGGGCTCTGGGATAAACCCCCTCCAGTTTGACCAGCCGGCTGAAATCTTCATCCACCCCTCCGGAGAGATGTACATCGTGGATGGTGACGGTGGGATGAACAACCGCCTCATCAAGCTGTCCAAAGACCACGAGGTGATGTGGATGCACGGAGAGAAAGGACAAGGCATGGCTCAGTTCTACATCCCCCACAGCGTCACCGTGGACGACTACCACCGGGTGTGGGTGGCCGACCGGGGCAACAAGAGGATCCAGGTGTTCAACTCAATCACCGGGGAGTGGCTGGGGACCTGGGGGAGCTGCTTCTCCGAGGACGCCCCCTACTCCGTCCGCCTGACCCCAGACAAGAAGTACTTTGTGGTGGTCCAGCTGAACACCAACCAGATCTCGCTGCTGGAGGCTCCCCCCGTGGGTCTGATCGACCAGTGCAGGGTGGTCAGTGTGATCCAGCTGGCTGAGGAGGTGAAGCCCCACCTGGTGGACCTGGACCTGAAGACGGGGGCTCTGTATGTGGCAGAGATCGGGGCTCAGCAGGCCCAGAAGTTCACCCCCTTCCGTCTGGGGGGGAACTTCCTGTAGTGCCACACTTGAAAGGTCTAATAATAAAAGGATAATAAGCACTATAGATTATTTAAAACGCTACCAAAAATGTCCATGGTGTGTCATTTGCAATCATGTGATCCATAAATTATTGATTTGTCAGTAAGATAAAACATCTGGGGTTAAGATTGCTAGGGTATCCCCTGACAACCCTATCTCATAGAAACAAAATGTTATTCAACAGAATGTATGAAAGTATAGCTATATGGATACCTTGTTTTAAATATAGATAAACTTGAAAAGGCTAATTCTGAACACAGCTTCAAATGTTACAACGTATGAATTTAGTTTTCTTTCAATATCCGCTCGTAGCCAAGAAAGAATGATTATTGTTTGTACAATTGTGTTTAGGCAACACAGCACTGAGTAAAGGTTAGAGAAAGTGATCATCTTTCATGAAGCTATAAGAAGCTAACAACAAGAAGCTAACAACAAGAAGCTAACAACAAGAAGCTAACAACA
>CALSBZ010041245.1:5375-16350 GCA_943591055.1 Gobionotothen gibberifrons
GTGTGTGTGTGTGTGTGTGTGTGTGTGTGTGTGTGTGTGTGTGTGTGCGGATAACCAGTCTGGCTGCCCTTTTAATCTCTCTCTTTCTAGAATATGTTGGCAGGACTGCTGGGTTTTTCTCTGACAAGGACAACAGGCTCAAATTCTCTAAAAACAAGCCTGCTACATTTGTAGATGGACAGAATAAATGACTGGTAACATTAGAAGACGCAAAGAGCAGTGTAAAAACATTCAAAGAGATGAGGGGTGAAGTGAAGACAAGAAAAATGACCAAATTGGGGGAAACTGAGAAATGTGAAGTGAAGCAGTTTCATGAAGCGGGAAACAACGAGGCGAGACCGCATTCAGTACGTCTCATGAAGTGATGTGTTTCAGCTAGCAGTCTGACTTTCATCTGAGTGACAGGTTTTACACAATTAGACTCAAGAAGGTTTCTATACAATACAATTGCCAAGAAACCTGTTTGATAAAGGTTTGAGACTTGCTAAATGTAGCTGTTAGTTAGGAGTCATTCACCAACATTGTTCAGAGTTACAGAGTTTCACTGTTTTTCTATAGACTTACATTGGGTGAGACATGTTTAAATCATCAGGTAAATCAACTGCAGTTTCAACACTAAAATATACCTACAAGTTTTTTTTTAAATGCACTATTAGCCAAATCCTGAGTTATTTCCTATACAGTAAGCACACAGAACAGTTGTTGATGTAACCAGCTTTTCTTCTGCCATAAACAGGTGCATCCAGTGCCAAGTAAGAACTAATATGTTGATGAAGCGTAGTAAAATAAGGTGTTAGAAAAGCATCCTTAGCTTAAACAACGGAGTCAGTGTTGTCTCTTGTTAATATTAAACCATGGCAACAGTCCTAACCTAATTTTAGCCAAGTTCAGTTTGGCCAACTGATTTGAATAAGACACCAATCCATAAACAGGCTTTCTCTGTTTAGCACAGGACTTTGTTGGCTGTCGAAGCACAAACACTCTACCCTACAAACACTTTTGTAGCTTTAACAGTTTGAAAAGAGAAAGAGCTGCTTGCCTCCCACCTGCCAGAGTGTGACTCCTGGCCAATCAGGGACTGACACACTGATCCTGGCTGTCCATCCTGCCGGGGTCGCGACCTCAGCTCCGTCCAAGGACTCTGTGCATCACGTCCCAGCCTGGTCTCAGCTCTGGCTTCGTTCCACAGCGCATTTTGACCGTACGTCAATCAAGCCCACGCTGGAAATATCATTGATGTGTGTCTGTGTGTGGTGTTTAAATAAAAATAGTTTGTGTGCCAAAGCCAACAGATTTGTTCCTGATGTGCCAGACACACATCCCATTAAGCCTTCACAGCCCATAAGTAATTTACATCACAAAGACGGAATCCTTTTTCATTTCACTGCACAGGTTTTACACAGTGAATCGCCTCAGAGCAGAACAAACTACAGATTTACCAAAGAGGGAACTCAGAAAAATGCAGCTGTTTGCAGAGTTGTTACTATCAAAGCTGGAGCTGTAAGATCTGTTGGAGCCGAATCGACTTTAATTTGCCAAGACTGAGAAGCATAGTAGAGGTATATGTTCTTTCAAACTCTGCCATGTAACCAGGTGTTTTCAATTTATCTCCTTTTCTCTCTGAGTCCTCTTGGCCTCCGTCAGCTTTAGACAAACTCAGGGAAATTAAACGTCAATTGGAAACGGACCCCTCGAACACGTATCACCAAGGGACTATTGAAGGAGGCGGGGCAAACAGCGACTGCCATTAGCATGACTATTAAACCAAGAATCACAGAGGTGATGTCATGAAAACTGTGACTACTGTACCAGATAAAGCGTGCATGTACTGTCAGTTGGACGAAATTACACCCAAATGTTCAGTGCAAACTCATGCATCTGCACACACAATTATATGTATCTGAAGTAATACAAATACACTGTAAACCAGCAGAAATGTTAAATCAAATACATCTATAATGATTTTTTTTGCTTTCATTTGTATCATTTGAAACTTTTGATTTTTTTTTTCTGTTGATGGATTGGGTCAATATTTTCTCGTACGGCTGGCGAAAACTTTTCTCCTGCTGATTACTGAGCAAAAATCTCCGTCCACGATCATGGGCTCCCTCAAATGACAGCCAATCTAAATTAGGATCAATTCCAACATGTCTAAATCGAACAGGCATTTTTAACCTCTATATTTTGAAATGTGTTGGTATCCGAAACTTCTCCAGGTTTAGTCCAAAGCCAATGGAAACACACGATGTGGTTTGACCAGATGCCCGCGCTTACTCCGGGTACATCCCATCCAATTAGAGATGGAGATGTGCTGACTGTCCTTCATTTGGCCTCCTGCTCTCAGAATATCCCTGAAAAGACGATCAGACTACTGCCTGTAGCATTAAAAACACACAAAGTCTCACACACTTAAATGTGGCACCAAAGGACACCAGCACTCCAGTCCGCCCTCTCTTTTCTCAGCATCCCATAATATATACAGTAAACACATGTCCTGCCTATACAGGAGCTGAAACCATGGCAACAGGGTCAGATACAAACCATGCTCTTGACAAATGTATAAAAGACGAGACGGACTCAATGTGCTTGTCAAGCAGGAAACGAGGAGCGAGGGGGAGGAGAGCAGACGAGGGCGGCCATTTTTTCCCCCGGCTTTGTTTAGAAAAGCATGCATTGAGTGGCATTTGGTGTCCTGCCAGATGCTCTCCTCTGCAGACGGGCACAAAGTAAACTGGATTAGTCACTGAGAGGCCTTTCTGCTGTAACTGACAGCCAAGGAGAGCTGAAAACTTCAAACGTATTCAGGACGTTTCTACCTAAAGACCAGAAGCTTATTCAAATGGAAATGCCTTTTTCATCGCTCTCTGCCGGCATCCATAGCTTCCTGACTGTATGCTCTACATGTGAATGTGGACTGCAGGATTAATATGGTCAAGAGGCCGCCTCAATAAGGAGCTCTCTTCAGGTTTTGTTCCTCTTTGGTGTTTAATCATTCTTCCCTCTAAACTGCTGACCTCTGAGTGTTCATATAATGCTGTGCTATTATTTGTACTTTACTCATTAAAACCGCTGTGTAGTGTGTGCTGAGAACAATTCTGTCATGTCTGTGTTTCTTCATTTCAGTGGCGCTGTTGACTTCTTTCAATGCTATCAAAGCTAATGATTCATACCGATAGCATGTCATTACAGTAAAATAAAGATCTTCTTTTGCTTGTTTAAGGTAATGTTAATCACCCAAAGTATACTTCATGCACTGAATTCTTGAACGTATGAGCTACTTTTAAAACGTCATTTTCTTATGTTTACCACAGACATCTCAGTATCCTACTTGTGTGCATTAATACATATAAGTTTAATTTGTGTTTTATTTCTATAGTAGCTAAAAAAAACGTTAACTTCAAATGTGATCCTTTTTGACAAAATGTTTTGCCTGTGAAGCTGAATGTTGGCACAGCAGGCTTTATAAGCTGCAGTTTAGTTTGTTAGCATGCTAACATTAGCACTAAACGAGAATGTAGCTGAGGCTGGTAGTCTGCAGTTATGATGTTGTGACATCAGGAAAATATACAGGAAAATATTCCTCTCTTTTAGAAAGAAAACTTTGAGAAAGATAAAAGCATCACTAATATAGTTGGATAAACTTAAATATATTGAAACAGTCGGGATGCCATATTGTATAGCTGTGAGTATGTTAATCTACACAGGATATTTGATTCATTACTGATTAACAGGTTTATCATCTCAGTAAATTTAACTTGACGTGTGTGTGTGTTTCCCTTAAGAAGCCAGCTGCTGAGGCTCAAGGAAAACGTGCTAACTGATAACAGGGACACCCCACAAAAACCGATCACACACACATCAGACACCCATCCCCCCCCCACACACACACACCTTAAACCCCCAAAACCTCCAGCTCCAAATCACCAGAAAACACACACACACACACACACACACACACACACACACACACACACACACACACACACACACTTAATTCAAATCACTTAATTGTTAAATCCCTCCTCATTAGACTGTAAATCTTTTACTGTAACGTGGCTCAACATGAAGCCATAGCTTTTTACTCACCACTCTCCCTTTTTATGATCCAGCCGATGCATTTGGTGCTCTTGAGAATTGTTCCGCATGTTGATTAATGTGTGTTTACATGGCACACTGCGAGCCTCATACTGCCCCGGCTGTGATTGTGAACTACTGTTTATCCAAGCCCAGTGGAGGGAAACCTTTCATCTGCTCTGCCACCATAAAATCAGACTCAGCACCAGACTCAAACTGCTGGACAAACACAATAAACTCTGGCCCACAAAGCAAATCTCCTCACATAGATCCCAACAGGAAAGTGGGGATCTGCCGTCACATGAGAGATTACCCAAACGATTAGTCTGTGTTTATTTGGGGGTCATTTTTACATGGAGGGGTATACGAGACGTTATTAATGTGTTTGTGTGGGTTTGGTTTAAGTGCTATGACACACCTGCTGATGAAAGATGGTTATTGAAGTGGACAGAGTGCGTGTAAATGAATAAATGTGGGTGTAAATGTATATTATTTTATAAGGGTTTTAAAATGGGTGAAACTTTACTTGTAAGACAATTATTTTCTTAACGAATTCACGAAAAGAATTTGGAAGGAAAACAGCAGGTTTGAAAGAGGTATATTGGAATGATTTTCAACTCTTTTCAAAACATCTTTAATATTAACCAGAATCTTTTTCTTTCTGTTGTGATCGAGGTTTTATGTGACAAGATAATTACATTTACAGAGGAAATGAAGGCGTGTATTGCACATGATAACAATTATGTAATCAGTTTCTTAATTGAAATGAGATGATTATTGCATGTGTGGATCTAAAGCTAACCATCCACCCAGACCAAATACCCGTCTGCTCTCCATCACGTCCTTCATCATTGCAGCCATTTGTGCGAGCTCGTCTATCAGGGCTGGGCCAGAACAAAGACCTGGCAGGCGGTAACCCTATACGGGGACATGAAACACTGACCTTTGACCCCACGTGTGATACAAGTGGCAGTGTTGTCCCACAGGTCAGCGTTGAACGTGCCAACACATTCCCGGCCGCCGTCTCAAACGCGGTCCTGTGGCGTGTTAGCGCTGGAGCGGCTAAAACACTTGTGACATTTGTTTTTGTGACTCGGTAAATACTACTCTCAGCGCTGTGATGATAAGATTGACAAGGTTTAAGGTAGTTTGGGAGTTTGAGCTTTATCTGAGCTAACTTGTAAATGTTAGTGTTTGCATGAAACATAATACAGACTTTTTTTACGCTGCCAAACACCTCATCATAGAAACACTACATCCATGGAGGAAATCCAAACATTGTATGTTGAGGGTGTGGAGCGCAAAGCAAAGTTGAGCTTCACTGTCAGGCACTGTGTTCAATCATTTAAAAACTGAAAAAATCCACATCTGTTTGGCAGCCAACTCTTAAAGAAATTGGCCTGTGGTCCATTTTAATCCAATTGAATACTGAAATGATTAAATTAAATCAGTTGACAGAAAATACGCAATAAAACCTTAAAGATACTTGTTGCAGAAGAGAGGTTGGTTTGGTTTTAATTGTGAAAGTTGTCAATTTAGTTTTTAACCCTCATGTTACAGAGGTGTTATTAGGTTTGTGGTGTTCACAACAGTAATAAATAACATTAAAACAAAAATACATTAGGAAACAACGTCCTTGTGGATAGTCCTTCGTCCAAAATGTTTTGGTTAAAGAGGTTGCATTGTGTCATATTCAACACATGCTTTTTCTCTCAAAAATGTAATAAAAATAAATGTATTTGTAAAAACAAAACCATGCAAATTTCTCTGAGATGATTTGATGTTTGTCTCTTCACGTTTAAATTGTATCTCCTCACTGTTAACCAGTGTTGGGTGTAACGCGTTACAAAAGTAACGGAGTTACAGTAATATATTACTTTTTGCTGTAACGAAGTAATGTAACGCATTACTAATGGAGCAGCAGTCTTCGTCGCCCGAAACTACGCCGCCCCTCTGCGGCCCGCAGGTGCCAGGATACCACGGCAAAACAGAGCCTGCCCAGGTATATCTAAACAAGTACCCGCCTGTACAGTGGGGTTAGGCGGTCATTTTGCAGCTCGTGGTATAAAAATAGACAATGGCTAGAATATTAATGTAAAAATAGTGCCATATTCTGCCATGCCTGTAGAAATGTTGGGTCAAAAATAATGCATACAATAGCACAGATGCCTTCACCATGAATGGCTACAAAAAGATCTCATATCCCAAGCTTATCAACAAGCTAATGTTGCAGCTGAAATGTTCTCCAGGTCACAAAGTCAACCTCACATGATGATGTAATACCAGTTTTCAAGCACAGTATATATTCTCTTCCCAGAGTATATGATGGGGCCAATGTGATGTAGTACATGGTTTTAATAATACTTTTGCTTTTCAATGTTTGCGATTTCAAACCAGCTGGTTTAAATAATATTTTCCTTGATTTACAATATGTTCTCATTTGTTGTATCAGTACAGTTTTGAAGCTTTTGTGCTTTTCCTTGCCATAGTCCACTTTGGACTATATGAAATATTTCAGGATTGCACTTTTAACTCTCTATAAATGTTCTCACTTGCTTGGTTTCAAAACATAACACATGCCATAATCTGTTCATTGGGGACCATCAATACTATTTTTCATTGCTGTTGCCGGCCACTATTGCTCATGTAAACCTATTACTGCTGCGCCCCCTGTAATCTCAGATGCACCCTGAGTCATTTTGTTCTGGAACCGGGCCTGTACACGGCCATATACTAAACAAACTACAGAGCCCATTCCGTGTCCTGTTAGTGTTTACTTCCTCTCTGACTTCTTCTGGTGATTTATCTGACGTCCAGCACTCCGTCTTTTAACCTCTTTTCCTTTCTCTTTCTTGATCCTCCGTAGCAACCTTCATTATGGTCCTTGACAGTGGTCTGTACTGTATTAACAACGTGTCACATGTTAAGAATTTACAATCAGAATCGAGTATTTAACTAAGTTAATACAAGTTAGTAGCCTGAATGGAACAGTGGTTATGCTATACCATATTGCCCTTCACTGGATGTATAATGAGCTGCACTAAATTACATTTTAGCATTTAAAATACCTAGCCATTCTTTTGAGGCTATTTTTTGTGTGAAAGTAACTCAAAAGTCATATAAAAGTAGTGTAACTCATTACATTTCAGAGACAGTGATATTGTAATGTAACTTATTAACTTATTACAGTAATAAGTAATATATTACATTTTGGAAGTAACTTGCCCAACACGGCACTTATACTGGACACTTGCTCACAGTTAACACCCTCCCAGGTTTACAGCTTACATTAGGAACCATGCAACGGCCCAGTAAACTGCATGGGAGGAGTTTTACTGTATGGCTTGAGCACTGTATGGCTTTATTACTGGAGTTAGAGGCAGAGGCTGCAGATGGGTGGTGCATAATTGCATTCATGTTTTCAGAAACACACACACACATGTACAAACATGTACACACTCACATGTAAACACACATCCTTTTGTCCTTTTACATTGTTTAGCATTTGTCTTACTCCATACATGCTCTCCATCAAATCATCAGGGAGAGTTAGTACTGAACAAACATGTGAGAACTTACATCAATTACTGAAAGACACACTCACATCTCCACCAGGATATCATCTAAAACACTGCTTCTTAAATTAAAGCTGAAATGATAGGTATGTCCCATGCCCTTATACTTTGTTTTATATTTATTTCCAGCCTTATTGTCTATCGCTAAACAATTTCATTTGCATACTTCTTTATATAAATGTGTCAGTTACATGAGTGGGTCCATAAGGAATCTTTGTAAGAAACCTACATTTACAAATTAACGTCTAAACATTGTCATGGTGGCCAGAAAAAAACCTCCCTGTTAGTCACTTTTAGTTGCCAATATTTGAAGTACTTCACATCTGGATAAGGTTTCCAAAAAATATAATTTATTCTACAGTCACCGACTTGTAAAACATGTTTTCTTTGACATCCTTTTGAATTTGATTTATTTGACATATGCCATTTGAAGCTTGGAGAAATCAAACAGCCTCTGGAGAAGCTTCCTCTTCAAAATCAGATTACTCAACACAGCTTCCCCCATTCTCGTTTTACTGACACGATTGGCCAGTCAGGGAGGGGGGCCGAGCCAGATGACAGGGAGTCAACAAGTGGGGAAGAACTAGGAGAACAAAAAGGAGAGAAAGCAGTCTCCCTTTAAACAAAACAATAAACAAACAACAATATCAGTGTGCCAGCAGGGAGCACTGGCTCTGGAAATAGTCTGTGAGCGAGGACTGTGTGTGTGTGTGTGTGTGTGTGTGTGTGTGTGTGTGTGTGTGTGTGTGTGTGTGTGTGTGTGTGTGTGTTGTTATTTTGTCTATGAAAGTGGCAGGTGGCTAGAAAAAGGCACAGAAAATGGAAGAGGGGGAAAAAAGGACGAAGACGATAAAATATACAAAAATCTGAAAAGATAAAGAAAAATTGTAACAACTTGAAAATGGAGGCAAAAAAGGAATGAGAATGAAAAAAGAGGAAGGTTTCCACTCAGACTCTCTCCTTGACTCCCAGCCAACACATTTACAATCGAGGAAGTCTCTCCCGACTTGCTGCTGCTCCCTGCCCCCCCCCCTCCTCTCATGCTGGGACCCCCCCCTTCCTCCTGAGAAAGTGGGACTCCCTCTCCCTCCCTCCTCACTCTCCCTCTCACTCTCTCTCTCTCTCTCTCTCTCTCTCCCTTGTGAGGATTTAACACAGTGCAGAGCAGAGCTGGCAGTCACTGTTGCTCCTGGATTGTAGCAGAGAGAGCCCCCCCTCAGCCTGTTAGCCCCCCACCATGGACGTCAAGCTGCTGGCTCTGATGGCTTTGCTGGCCGTGGCCACACAAGTACCAGCCTCCAACGGTGAGTCCAGCAGAGACTTTATAACACTGCGGAAACTTTTAATGGAGCAGAGAAATGTTTGGTTTGAGGGTTTCAACTGATTCTTGACTGAAGAAATGTTGCTGCTTGAGATGTTTGAGTCTGAATGATGTTTGAATGTTGAGGTTTATATCATTTTTATTATTTTAATCTTGGCTGATAAGAAAAATCTGGATTTAGTCTATTTAAGAAATCTGTGTCTAAATCCAATGAAAATCACAACTTTGTGCATCACATTTACAGCTCATCTCTAGATATTGGTGGTGGCTTTTTGTCAGTTTGTATACACCTGAATTTTAGTTTGATGGTTTGATGATGGTTTTTATTTATTGCAGAGGAGAAAGATACCTTTTTAACAAATCTCTTGTTGCTCTTGTGGCGGTTAAACTCAAGCTCTTTGATGTCCTGCTTTGATTTAATGTTGATCTCGTGGAATAATAGTTCCCAGAAAGTTGACTTTTACTCCAAAACATATACAGGTTGTATCCACAAGTTACTTGTATTGAAGGGCAAAAACTATTAGTTACCTTTAACGATAGGTCAATTCACAGAAAACTAATCTGCAGATATGTTGAGACTTGATTGATTGTGTAAGCCATGTTTTCAGGAAAAGTGTAGAAAAGTCACAATTGTTCTACTTTTCAAAGATGTTTGCTGCTGAGTGTTTATCCTAGATACGTTTATCATATAACATGTTCTGTGACAGCAAAAAGACAACTTTGGATTTTATAACAATTAGTTTGGAACTTAATCAGCTCATTAATCAATAATAAAAATAATTGTTTATCGTTAAATAATCTCTTTATTGTTGGTACAGATGTTACATTACAACATGTTGACTTTAATAAGTTGATTTCTGCAGCTTGATGTAATCTTTGGGGATTTATTTAATCGTTCAAATTAGAACTTGATCAGTTTGTAAATGTTCCAGTAATTGTTATATTCAGTATTTTTTTACTCAAAGCCACAGGACGAGTGCCGTCTCCACAGTGACCCCCACATGTTAACCTTGGCTAGAGACACCCCGGGTGTTGTTGAGGCGCCTGGCCTGCGTTATGCTAAGCTTGTTGTTACGGCCCCAGTAAGACCCCTGATTGCATATTAAAGAGTTAGCTCTAAATGTGTGTATTTGTCTTTTCCCCTTTGCTTTCTTTTAATTAGTTTCTAATTAGGGATAAACAATGCGGCGGTGATAGCTGTGGATGCTCGCTTCTGGCCGTGGGGCTGCATGCTGCATAATGATCCCTTAGTTTGCATGAGAAAAGACCCTGAATGGGTGTGAGTCATTAGGCTGATATTACTGAAGGACTTAGCCATTTGTGGCAGGACATTTGGTTAGAAGCTTGCATATCAATAGGAATATGTTGAACCCTAGAACAAAGGTCTGTAAGTTACACGTGATGCACTTAATTGAATTAATATGTGTTTATCTTGGCAGGAATGGTACTAAGAAGGAGATGTTGAAAAATCAACATCTGCTCTGTGACCTTTTGTAACAATTTCTTAACACGATCCGCAGCCAAAATGAAGCTTTTAAACCATTTGTAGTCCGTCAAAGGAGGAAAGCACTTTTAAGGATGGAGTCCAATTTTAAAGTTTTACACAGTGTATTTCTCTTCATTTTTTTTCTCGCATTGGAACAATCATCCCTACTTAACTTGGAAATCTCTTTCAAAAAGGCATATTAGTACAAAACTACTTCCTAATTGCATGTCCTTGGATTTATCAGCGTGCATCTGAGGGTCTCTGGCCCCACACAGACCTCCATAGAGGTCCAAGGGTGATTTGTAATCATTTTAAGAATGTACTTGAAGTGATTTCCTCAGAGGCTGTTAACGGCGTCTGAGCCGCAGAGTGCTTTTTCATAAAAGGGACAAATATTGGAGATTGAATGTGGAGGACCCTTCTCCTTCAGAGTGGTCCGTCTGAAAGCTCCAGGAGTGAAAAGCTCAAATTCTGTGTGTGTGTGTGTGTGTGTGTGTGTGTGTGTGTGTGTGTGTGTGT
>CALSBZ010041245.1:18175-29675 GCA_943591055.1 Gobionotothen gibberifrons
AGCAGAAGCCTCGAAGCCAAAAGGCTAAAAGGCTGTGGGGCTTCTGCCAGAAAGGGAGGGGGGTTATGACTGTTAGAAGGGGTGAGGGGATGGCAAAAGGTCAGAGAGGACACACGGCGCTCCGACACAAACTCACCCTCACCTTCCTTTTAGAAAAGAGTCAAGAAGTCATTGAGCCGGCAGAGTTGCTCCGATATCTCTTTTGAGGCAGATGAAAGAAAGCTGGCAACACGATACCCTCCGCCCCCCCCCACCCTCCGCCCTGTGTCACACCATGCACCCTCATCCTCCCACCCTCCCTGTCCCAGCATGCTGTTGGTTTTAACTTGCTGTGAAGTAATTACTACCTGCTGCTTGGGGAACTCCGGCCCTCAAATTCCAGCCAAGTCAATTAAGGTTTATGCTCTCGGTTGGTCATCCAGACAAGCAGACAGATAAACAGGATGAAGGACATCAAAACAGCACCAGCTCCTGAGCGGATGAGCTGATCAAATAAAAGAGGAGGGGGGGACAAGGGGGACATCCCTGGAGGAAAAGCTAACACAGATCCAGTTACTGAGCTGTTCGGCCTCCGGCTCACATTTTCAGAGCTTTGGATTGATGGTCCTAAACTGCTCTCTTAAGTGTAGAGGCCATTTGCTCATTTGCTAAATGGGGTGAGGAATAAGGGAGGTGGCATATTAAAAGGGTTGGGGGTTCAAATTGAATCAGAAAAAGGCAGCAGAGAGGAATGTGTTGAATGTAGTGTGATGGAGAGATGGTGGGAGGAGAGAGCGGAGCAGACACCTCTGCAGTCGTTAACTCTCAAACACGATCTATTGCCACCGGGGTGTGAGATCCACATGTTTTGGAGGGGGGTTGAGACCCCGCTGCCTGTCACTCCGATCGCCCCCAACCCTCCCTGATAACAGAACAAATCCTCTCCTAAATATTTGGCTCACCTCTCCATCAACACGTCAGTCATCACTCAAAGGAACACACACTCCCTGTTCATCACAAAGTGGGATTGTTCTCAAGTCCGTCCTGATTCTGCCTCATGCTGCAAATTAGATCCTGACGAACAAGCAACATCTCACTTTAATATCCACATTTTGGAGGAACAAACTGTTTAATAGAGGTAAAAGGGAGATTAGTCAGTTTTTAAGCTGCATTTTAGTTTTATACTTTCTTGTAACAAGCTGTCAAAAAGCAGTTCCTCTTATTAGATTTTTCTTAAAACAAAAATGCTTGACAAATCAGACTTTTTTCATTTCTATTTCATTATACCAAAGAGTGATCGAGAAAGTAAAAAACAACACTTCCCTTAAGTACTTTGTATTTGTTGGACTGTTTTTTGACCAGGAAACTCTAATTAAAATTAAGATATGCAGTGTATCAAAGAATCTTGCACAAAAACAATTGTATAATATAACTATCACAACATTTAATTCTATAATAAAAAATAAAATAGCTCCTCAATATTCCCATGACAGAGATTCTCAAAACATTTCTCATTAAATAAATGGTTTCCTTTTAATTAAACATATCTGTTGAGAGATTCTGTCTTTTTTCAGCGTCCTAAAATAATTGTATACAGGTAAAACAATGTCTGAAACAATATGAGTCCCGTAATCATTATATTAAAGCCAGAATAGCTCATGTCTGACACCAGCCTGACAAATGTTCCATTAAACTGTGGGTTGAGAGGTCGGGTGTGTGGTGTAGAGGCAGCTTCACACCGTCCACACAGTACACAGTGAGCCTCACCTCCAGCTGTCCATGAGTGGAAACTGAGAGCGGGGATTTTTCACCGCAGACCGGAGAGTGACGGCCTGTTTGGTGCAGTAATCCTCCACTTTTCAACTTGGATGTGTTGTAGGACGTGCTGTGGTCTTTACAGCTTAGCTGAGGTGTTTGTGAGATCAGCTTTCAGAAACCTCATCAGATATTATCCTGACATATTGGGCTCGTTTATACGCCAAGGTGCTGCGATTTGTTCAGGAGATGGACCGTAAAGAGAGTAGATGTTTTAATTGTATGTTATTATAGGAGCAAACTGAAGGAATCTGGGTTCCTTTTTTTGATTTTTTTTCAAATGCTGACATCTGTGAACATTAAGGTGACAGTTTGTCAATACTCTGGTTTTAACTGGCATTTGTTGTAGGATGTCTGCATTTTTTTTTAAATAAAGTTTTAATGAAGTGGGATTTCATGAAAGATAAATAATTATTGAAATGAAAAATCTGTAATCTTCAGAGCATTATTTCTTCAACTTCAACAGCATCACCTCACAAACTCAGCTTACATTATTATCATTTATAACGATTTAGGGAATAATAAATGTTAGTTACAGCCATTTATTTTAACAGACCATAACAGTGGTTTGTGTGTTTGGGTTGGCTAACTGCAAATTGCCTATATTGTACATTTCTTCCTACCATTATGTTATGTAGAGGTTTACAATGACTGGAACTTTCCCATGTTGCAAGATGCCATTCATTTTTTAATAATTCCAGCACTTGATGCATCACCTTGCAGAGATTAGAAATGTGAGACAAAGATTAAATTAAATTAAAAACCACCTAATTGCCAACATTAGTGTCAGCATTCCCACATTCTTATGCTATAACAACATTTTAATGTCAAAACTCAGTCAAATCTTAAAACTCAGACATGTAACACACACATTTTGAGATATAGTGTTACTTATAACAGAGGATATCATTATCTTAATATAGACACCATGGAAAAAGGATGCCTAAATTCAGAACATTTATTTTTAGTAATACAGTAAACCAGTGATAGTTTTCTGTACAGACATGGCACATTTAAAACAGGAACTGCTCATAGCAAAATCAGCATGCTTTCAATAATACCAATATTCTCCAATATTAATCAATGTGGGCTATAACTTCAATGTTGTCTTATTTAATATGAAAATAGTCAACCGTCATTTCAAATATAAAGTCTTGAAGTAATATTATTAGACTTTATTTACACATTTGATCAAAGCTACTGAGCTAAACATGCAACACCACCTGTGTGGTCCTAGGAAGTACAACCCAAGAAGCTAGACACAATTAACGTACTTGAAAGAGCGTTTAAGGGATGAGACTACTGGGAGGTCTTATTACACTTATTACAAAGCTAATACAATAGATACAATCTCTGTACTGTACACCATCACTGGATGTTCTGCTACAAAGGAAGCCCCCGGGTGAACATATTCTCCAGTAAATGTCCTTTAACCAGATTTATTACATGTGAGTTTGTGGCGTCTAATCCATCAAATTCGACTTGTTTCCTCCCACAGTGCCAAGCTGAAGAACAACAGGGAAGTTTGCATCAACCCGGAGACCAAGTGGCTGCAGCAGTACTTAAAGAACGCCATTAACAAGTAAGAAAAGAAAAAGCTCTCTCTCTCTTCCATCGTACAGGAACAAGCATCAGTGACAGACAGAAATGAGATACTGCTCTCTTCTCTGTTGAGCGTAGAGGAAGAAACAATCCATTGTTACAAATAGTAATTTCTCAGTTTCCCGCCGACAATTACTCTGTGAAATCAATGACATGGTTGATGCAAGCAGCAGAGTTATTATCTGTGAGCCTTAAGAGAGATAAGTGACTAATCTGCCACTGGTATTTCTGCTTTTTGTCTGACTTTCTTTCTCATAAGCTTGTTTCTGTGACTTCAGAGGAGTCAAATGTTCACCACTGTACCCTCTCGGCTTCCTCACAGCTCACATAAAATCATGTGTTTGTCCACTTTTTCCACAAAACGATCATCACTATTGGCACATTAGACGCAGAGTTGTCCTGGTAAGGGTGCGGCGTTATGGGTACAACTATTCATAGTAAAGACTGCAGCAGCTCATTCAGTTTTTAATGAGCTATGCGGTTAAAATGTGTGCATTCCTCATAAAAAAAAAATCCCAACATGTCTGGTGGTGGTTAACGACAGGCTGCATGTCTGCTTCTTAAAGCACCATAAACACTTTAAGCACAACATAAAAACAAACAATAAAGTAATTTCTGAGGATTAAAAACATGTTTACTTACTACTATTAATGAAAACAGAAGCCCTTAAATAATGGCTTATTGAAGAATGCTTGTGGCACATACACCTACTGTGTTTAGATCGTAATTGTTAAGCAAAAAGTGTGTCGGAGAAATAGGCCTTGTTTAAGCTTGCGGCATTATGAGCTTATTCAATGAGGTGTTTCATACAGCAACATGACAAAAGGGAACATACAGAGTTCATCGTTGGAAGAGAAAATGTGCTTTTCACTGATCATGATAGGAGTCCTGTCTGCTCTTCGTCAGCATCGCCCTTTTTCATGTTCGGTTACAGTTACATATTCTGTAAATCATACGGTATGCTGTGATGTTCACCTTTCAAAACTGTTGGCCGACACCTGAGGCCCCGATCATGTCAATGACCCTTCTTCGAAAAAAAACAACCTCTTTTCATCTCCTAGCAATTATATTTATATAAACCACAACATTTTGTCACGTGCTGGAGGTGCTACATTTATGTAGTTCACACAAGTAGGTACGGAGTTGTTTGAGGGGAAATAACGACTGTAAGAATTGGTAGTCTGAAAGAAGGGATTGTTAATGAAGTAACATTTCTCAAACTCTCAGTGCATGAAATATCTGTATGTTATCTCCATCTCGCCTCAAGAATAAAAAGGTTTCATTTCATATCATATACACAACTATGGTGTAGTTATGTAATGAATGAACATCGGAAAAGGTTCCTCAACAATCTGTTCAAAACATTTAGAAACAACAACCTTTTTCTCTTTTCAGACTAATAAACATTTGTTTCTGTGTCTCTCTCCAGGGTGAAGAAATCTAGAAGACGCAATGGCAAGAAAAACTAAAAGGGAAGACGCGCAGGTCGTCAGCCCCCCCCCCCCCCCCCCCGGGTGGAACCTGTATACCTCCCTCACTGCTATGGATGTATCCAAACACGCTGTATGTACCCGTCCACCTCTCTGGACCGCTTGCAAAACCAGCCCTTCACCCCCAGACTGTGCCCCCCAGCACCGCCACCGACCCCCCCCCCACACCCACGCAGTCACCTAGACTCTCCATGTTAGCACCAAGTGCCGTTATACCTCCAGTGACGGGATAGAGAGCACGCGCGTGTGTTTGAATGCAACATATTAACTAACTGATTGTGTCTGCATTTAGTATTTTCTTACTTCGCACAATGTGAAACAGTTTGAGCTTTTTGCCTCAAAACACTTTGTTCTTAATGCCACCTTTGTCACGTCAGAAAAAAACATTCACATCAGTATTCCAGAAGGAATTACAATTGGATTTTGTTTGCTGGTTATGTCTTATTAATTATACACCTCACCGTGTTTACCACTTTTCAAAAGGACTAAATACTCTTTCAATGGACTATTCCCGACTGAAATGTAAAAGTTTCCTCTGATAAGAAGTGAAAGTGGCATTACTCCATGGCTAGAAGGTCATGGGGCAGTAACAGACGCTTGCCAATAGCGTTAACCCTTCACTCTTATTGACCAATCAGGACAGGTCGTACAGGCCAACAGAGTCTTTAAAGTCTTCCAGCTTCCTCCACCATGGACGCTCACACACGCTGCCTAAAAACAAGCACTGATCTTGTGGTGCTATATATTCCATATGACGGGGGCCGGAGCCATAGATATAATTATATTTCACTGTTTGTTTTATGCAAGATTTATGATGGGATGTTGTGACCTCTATGTCTTTTTTACCATCACAACGTGCTGTCGCTGGAGTCTGACGAGGCACATGAAATGGAAAGCTGATGTTGTGCTCAGGCCATACTCTACTGTTAAAGACTATACAACTAATACTTATGAATGCAGCTTTTTAGTTCTTGAACATATCATTTAACAGAGACCAAATATTTAAAGACAGTAAAACGTGCAACATGAAGAAACCTGTGAACCTCAAAAAGCATGGCCATCTATTTCATTTTGTTATTAGAAAGATTGTCATAATTGTTTTTACACCTTATCAAATGGACTTTAGTTAGATGTATAAATGACAACGAGCATACCACAGCAGTATTTCCATACCAACACCTGTCCTTGGTAGGAAATGGGAAGCTTATAAATGGTCGGCCGAATGATAAATATCAGAAAGGGAAAGTTCACGTTGGCAAAAGAAAGTGTTTGATCATGTTTTATATATATGTATTTGAGCCACTTTATTATCAGATGTCTCTTTTAAATGTAATTGTTTTATTTTTATATTGTGTATAATCTTACTAAATGCTATTTGAATGCAATGTACAGTAGGCACTAGCTACTTAATGAAGGCTAGTCCAATGCAAGAACCAGTGTTAAACATCTTTTTTAAGGTTTTAGGCAATAATTCATAAAGGTATATCGATGTTACTACACAGTATGAAAAACTAAAATACAAATTCTAATATTTTTTTACAATGTGGATAAAAATGATTAGCAAAGAAATCACATATCGTCCTCCTGGTTTGTTGTTCTCCGTTTCCTTATCAACCGATCTGCTATGTAACAGCTGAATAAAGTTCAACTGAGAGTGATTGAAAACAAAAAGCCACTGTCATTGTGTTACACGAGTCAGGAAGTCATTCAGCCCACCGGTCGACCCCCTGAACACTTTATTTGATTTTTATAGATTTACTGAGGTTGGTGAATGATGTGACAATAGGGCCACTGAGCCAAAACAGAACATATCATTTCAGTTGAAATTCAAGCGACCGACATGTGCTTCCAATCTGGACACTCCCCGCTCCCCATGGGCTTTCTTTTCCCTTTCACTCAACTGCTGCCATACCGAACATTTCCCCCCTCTTAAACTGTAATGTAAGCCCTGTTGGTTTTGGTCATTTCTCTGTTCTTTGTTTTGATTTGTTCTTTCGGGTCTATTTGCTGTGAGTGCCTGATCACAGGTGATACTCATACCAATTTGCAGCTAATGGTGCAATAATAAATCAATTACCATTATTGTAATAGGAGGTAATGGACATTTTATATTATTATACTCATTTGTTTAAACACATTGTCGTATAAAATAACACTGTTCCCGTTTCAAACTGCACTGATATGCAATGATAAACTTCTAATTTGATTCATTGTGCAATTTCTGGACAAAACACCACCCATTACCAAATTACTTTATAAACTTCAATCTTTTTTAATCTAATATGCGATTATTATCTCTATAACAGGAGAAAGATATTGCATTACAGTACATGTGGAAACACTTTATTAACCACACTGTTAGAACTTGTTTTCAACATTAGTGATATTAATCAGACTATAAGTGCTTTCATGTTTAGTATTGTGGCCCCACATATTCAATGTGATTATGAGTAAGACCAATACGTCTTCATCACTGTGCAAAAAGAGCTTTTCAATACGTTTGTGTGTGTATTATTTGAACCAAAATACACAATCAGGTTCACATTTACTTAACTATGGTGCATTAATTATCAAAGTGGATGCATGTGTTCCACTTTGGACCCCGAGAGAATGTGAAATATTTCTTTTGAGGCAGCTTCTGACATATGTTCTTTATATTCGTGAGATTTATTGGAGTATTATTCTCTGTATTGTCACTGTTTGTAAACTGAGAGGCAGTATTTTAGCTATGATACTCAAGCCCTTTTTCAATAAAGTCATATGAAGTCAAATCAGTTACATGTCTGCGTTTTCATTCATTCAAACCGACATTATGGGGCAGAGAAGTCTTCAAACAAATTCACAGAATAAAACATCCTGGACTGACCCTCGCAAAAAAATGTTACGGCTGGCCTTTTGTTCTAGCCATTGCCATTTCCATCACAACATTTGGCACAGATAATCACAATCTCTCAATGCCGACGACCTCTTATTATTCCTAACTGGTCCAACTCATTATTTTACTGTCTCAAGGAATCCTGGTCTTTAGCTTGTTAAATGGTAAATGCATCGTATGTACACAGTATAGCGCTTTATTCAGTCTTTACAACCCCTCAAAGCGCCTTACATTACCAATCACCCAATTTGACCCCATTTAGAGCAATGTTTACTTGTTCAAGGAACAGCTGACTTTGTCATCAGGAGCAACTGGGAGTTAACTATCTTATCCAAGGATACATCCACATGTTGGGATGGGATCGAACCCAGCACTTTCCGATTGAAAGACGACCGCACTACCGCCCACTTCGTTGGATGATGTTAGAGTTTCTTCATCAGTGACTGTTTTGTTTTTTTGCTCCCAATTGAAGTCAATTTAACACCTTTTAAAGCCCAATAGGCGCATTCACACCAAGTACTTTTCCCACAAAGGTTCCTGAGAACTCTTTAGTTCTCATGAACTAAGTACAGATCGCGTTCACACCGGAAATTAGTTCCTGGGGGTGGATTCATGGGTGGATTAGGCAAATTAAGCCGCTGACGTCACTTCTTCTTCTTCTGCTTTGGGTTTACTGGCAGGCCGCAAACAACTTCACGGCGTATACTGCCGCCCAAAATCCCCGGCCGGAAGTCCCCGGAGTTGGGGAAGGCTTCAGTAGAAGCTGCTGGGACTCCCAGCAGCTTCTACTGAAGCCTTCCGAGTAAATCGCCAGAACGCCAACAACTCCTCATCTCCACCGCTCCCATGTTTTATTTTGTGTTGCCATAAGTTAGTCTCTCTGCGTTTCTGCGCAGGGCTAATGCTAATGCTAATAATGCAATGCGAGGATAATAAAATGGCGGCTTCACAAAAGTTCTTGGGAGTTTGACGGGGCGTGGTTTGCATTCCGCCCAGCCAATCAGACACAGGAACCTTTTTCTCCCACGAAAGTCCCTGCTCTCTAGCAGGGACTGAAAAGGGGGTAAAAAAGGTTCTCTAGAACTAATTTAGTTCCTGGGACTTTTTGGTGTGAACGCAACTAAATCGTAGTTCTCAGGAACCTTTGTGGGAAAAGTACTTGGTGTGAACGCGCCTAATGTCACACATTTGCCTCAATGGGGTTTACAATGTCTACAGAATGCACTACACTCTGTCTTCATTTCGATAAGGAAAAGATAAACCACAATAAAAACTGGAAAAAACTGAAGAAACCTCATGGAAAAAAATACTGTATGAACTCTTTGTCATTACAGCTTAAATTAAATTTGTATTAGTATTTTAGGCACACCCTTTGTTACCTAGGGGACCTTAGGCACGAGAAAGATTATGTACAGCTTATTTTCATTAATCAAGACCACAATCTTTTCTCAACCTATTGGGATGCTTCTGCGCAAATTCATGGTATGACTTGTTTGTAATGTGGGGGCTTGAATTTCAAATAATGACATAACAGGTAAGAAAGTGTTGGTCCTTAGTGGGTTCAGCACTGTGAGCAGCGAACAATTTCACAATACTGGGAGTCATTTAGTTTAATAGTAATACTTGAGTGTCAATTAGTGCATTTTGTATGTGGAAAATACCCGGCAGAAGATATAACTCTCTTTCAAGAACTGTCATGAGAAGTTACATACTCATTTTGATGGTAATAAAAAATGTCTGCACATACCCAGCCAGGTGGGATAAGTTACACATGCACCTCTCATTCCAAAAGGAGAAATCATACACAAGGGAGCAGACTTCCTCTTGTAGGTTCACCAAAATAATCCGGCTCAAACTGAAAGGCATCACCAGGCCAAACCCTCAAACAAACAGTGTTGCCTTGCGGAGGAATCTCCACTTTGAGGCTTGATGAATAATTCAACAGGTCTATCACTTGACATGTTCCACCTTAGAACTGAAACCTTCTCCCGCTAATATTTCCCTTTAAAAGACGAAAGGCACATGTAATGACCATTAAAACCTCCGTCTGATAGTCTAACACCTGAGGTTTGAAAAGTATTCATTTGTGCTGGTTCATTACTCGTCCACTGCACCAGGGAGCCCACAGAGTTATTAAACTGTCAGCCCTAATAAAGTTGAACTATGTAGAGCAGATTAATTTCATGGTACAGCTTCTACCTCTGACCTGTGTGTAGATATATACGAGGAACATGAGACACGTTTTGGACGTGGACCAAGCCGTTTAAAGGGCGAGAGTTGCATATTTGGGCCTTTTGGGCACATTCAGGAATGATTATGTGATTTCTTTACTGTGCTTTCTTAGCTGAGACCCGTCCATGGTGGGGGTGGCTGACATATGTACAGAATTTGTATCAATATGTATTTTTACTGCTAGTCGCTCTGATCAAGTTCAGCAAAGGTTTTTACAACAAGAGAGAGAGGCCTCAGGTCAGTTGCAAATATTCTTGGTAAATCTAGACAACATTTTACAAGCCAGTTGTGACTAATAAAATAAGGCCAGTGGGCTCACTGCAGTCCAAATCCGTTGTACGCCGTCCAATGAGAACTATAAAAGCACAGAATGATGAAGAGTCATATGAAGAGATGAAGCAGTAGAGTAAATGTTGACAGAACATTTACGAGATAACTGGACCTCACACAGTAAAAGGAGACAGCAAAAGATATATGATGAAATGGTGAATAATGCACACTAATTATAGTATCGAATAATAGGTCATGTGTTCTTTCAGTCAGCATATAAAGGTTGAAAGATGATGCAGTCACTCTTTGGCTGATCAGACACATGATGGGTAATTCTTCATTCATTCATTTTTCATTCAAATCAAATCGCTGGTGTTGAACTTATCGACTCTCACTGACTGAGAGTTTAACTTTTAAGCCAAGCACAGGGGTTGTCATTGTACTTTTAAAATAAAAACACAGTGTCATGATAAACAAGCAAGTGGCAAAGTCTGATATCAGGAATAAGACTTACAGCCATGCTAGCGTGTCTGTGAGGCCAACAGTATGACAATGGCGATGCTAAAATGAATGAGACATTTGCGACAAGGTGACTTTCAACTTGGACTCTACTGTTTGATTTTGCTTATGTTAGAAACCTTGCTACTATACACCTGTCCTAATGGTCATCTTAATATATACAATAAAAGTATTTTCTATGAATCTTCCTTTATATTGAATGAAGTAGTAACCACCAAAAAATGCTTCCCTAAGCACACAGCAGCCTTCAACTCAAATCAGCGGAGACAGAGAACATAACCAGGTCGGACAACAAACTGCCCGGCTGATTTGGTCTTGGAGGTTGTGGGTAATCCAGTGTGATTTGAGGCTGTCGAGCAAACATCTTTGAACAACTAAATACCAGCCGGCTGAATTGATGTTAATAGGAAACATGTTGGCTGAACATGTGGCAAAACCACACAAGGTAGGGTGTGTGTGTGTGTGTGTGTGTGTGTGTGTGTGTGTGTGTGTGTGTGTGTGTGTGTGTGTGTGTGTGTGTGTGTGTGTGTGTGTGGGACAGGTTCACAAACTAAGTGTAATTCCTTTGGTTTCCTGAAGAAAGTCACAGATTGAAAAGAAAGCAGACGCTAACATGATGTTTCCTGGTGAGGATTTGTGAACATGGATCTTAGGCTGCAAGATCAAGTGACCACACACACACACACACACACACACACACACACACACACACACACAC